>JACXGJ010002123.1:0-70456 GCA_016801105.1 Esox niger | reverse complement strand
ACAAGTATTTGATACACTGCTGATTTTGCAGGTTTTCCTACTTACAAAGCATGTAGAGGTCTGTATTTTTATCATAGGTACACTTCAACTGTGAGATGGAATCTAAAACATAAATCCAGAATTTGCATTTTATTGCATGGCATAAGTATTTGATGCATCAGAAAAGCAGAACTTAATATTTGGTACAGAAACCTTTGTTTGCAATTACAGAGATCATATGTGTCCTGTAGTTCTTGACCAGGTTTGCACACACTGCAGCAGGGATTTTGGCCCACTCCTCCATACAGACCTTCTCCAGATCCTTCAGGTTTCGGGACAGTCGCTGGGCAATACAAACTTTCAGCTCCCTCCAAAGATTTTCTATTGGGTTCAGGTCTGGAGACTGGCTAGGCCACTCCAGAACCTTGAGATGCTTCTTATGGAGCCACACCTTAGTTGCCCTGGCTGTGTGTTTCGGGTCGTTGTCATGCTGGAAGACCCAGCCAAGACCCATCTTTAATGCTCTTACTGAGGGAAGGAGGTTGTTGGCCAAGATCTCGCGATACATGGCCCCATCCATCCTCCCCTCAATATGGTGCAGTCGTCCTGTCCCTTTTGCAGAAATGCATCCCCCCAAAATTATGTTTCCACCTCAATGCTTCACGGTTGGGATGGTGTTCTTGGGGTTGTACTCATCCTTCTTCCCCCAAACACAGCGAGTTGAGTTTAGACCAAAAAGCTCCTCCTCTGGATCATCCAGATGGTCATTGTCAAACTTCAGACAGGCTTGGACATGCACTGGCTGGAGCAGGGGGACCTTGCGTGCGCTGCAGGATTTTAATCCTTGACAGCGCAGTGTGTTACTAATGGTTTTCTTTGAGACTGTTGTCCCTGCTCTCTCTCTCTCGGTCCTGCCGTGTAGTTCTGGGCTGATACCTCACCTTCCTCATGATCATTGATGCCCCATGAGGTGAGATCTTGCATGGAGCCCCAGCCCGAGGGAGATTGACCGTCATCTTGAACCATTTTCTAATAATTGCAGCAAGAGTTGTTGCCTTCTCACCAAGCTGCCTGGCTATTGTCCTGTAGCCCATCCCAGCCTTGTGCATGTCTACAATTTTATCCCTGATGTCCTTACACAGCTCTCTGGTCTTGGCCATTGTGGAGAGTTTGGAGTCTGATTGTATGTGTGGACAGGTGTCTTTTATACAGGTAACGAGTTCAAACAGTTGCAGTTAATACAGATAATGAGTGGAGTGTCACGAACGCGCCCTCCTGTTCTTTTCTTTAAGAACAGGAGGGCTTCTTAAAGAAAATTAAAGGGCTGTGAGAGTCGGAATTCACTGGTTGGTAGGTGATCAAATACTTATGTCATGCAATAAAATGCAAATGAAGTATTTAAAAATCATACAACTCTAACAGTTGAAGTGTACCTATGGTAAAAATTACAGACCTCTACATGCTTCATAAGTAGGAAAACCTGCAAAATCAGCAGTGTATCAAATACTTGTTCTCCAGATGGAATGAATGGAAACTGTGTGTCCCACTACAGCAAAGCAAAGAAAATGACATATTGTCTTCATTTAAAAAAGTTGCAACGTTTGTGATATATTTGTCATTTCAAATAGATTATTCCTGTGATTACCCTTCAGTTTTGTTCACAGTTGCATCATTCCATCTGTTTGTTCAGGAAGAGGAGGTATATATGTCACAGTAAACAAATGGTAGTGTTTGCTAGCTAGGAAGCAAGTTACCTATTTCGTCGTTGATATTCACCAAAGAACAGCCAAAGTTTACTTGCTTGAGAGAAAAATACATAAATACGACCAGGCTTTTTCCAGGGGATAGAAGCTTACTTGTTCAAACCAGAATACACAGAGGACGAATTGACAAAACTTGTAGAGGCTAGAACAGCAGCTGATGATGGTGAGCCAGTTAATCCCCAACACAGAATTTCGGGAGGATGTTGGTGTAGCTGTGGATCGTGCAATCTAACGCCACCCAAAACTGAATGCTTTTGTTGCAACAAATGGGAACTATTGATTCCAATGTTAGATACCATGAATGACCCAGTCCCTGAAGCTGAAATTGTTCCAAGGTTTGTGGTTGATTATCTGGATTTTGCACCCCCCCCTTGATAACTCCTAGGGTGCTGGATACATTTTTTACATTCTAAAAATTAACTGGAAATGAAGTTCTAGGCCAGATGGGATACAATGGCTAGCTCTCCAAATCATAAGCAGCTCCCTAACATTAGCAACCAAGTGTAGAAGGCACAGCTTTTTATTTGGATAGCACATTCCATACACATTTGAAAGTGCATTATATTTTTATGCTTAAAATCAGGCATACTAAAAACTACATTTAGCATCAAATTGGTTGTCCAAACTAGCAAGACTATTGCCTAGTTGTTAACTAGCCCCTTTCAAATTAATTTGCTGAGGACGTTTTAGAATGTCTCAACTGTAGGTTTTTCTATGGTATTGTCCATACCCAATGTATTGTCAAGTCCATACCCAATGTCTCATGATCAGACATTTGTTTTTAGGCAAAAGTTCTATGTGTTTATAAAAAAAATGGGTTGCTATACTTTTTTGTACATAGCCGATTACAAAATTTTGTGAAGTGTTTTGGAGTAGTTTTCCTCTTGCAATGCTGCTTTGGCGTTTTGGGCCCCACAGTTTCCATTATTGAATTTGGACGAAGCTAGGAATGCTAATTACAGCAGGGGACAGAGCTGAATAATGGTTGGTTGGAAAAAATTACTCTGTCCATTCCAAATTTAGTTTTGGTAAGTGATGTTTTGGATAATATGATTTTTAGACAAATTATCCCTTTAAGTAATCAGACACGTTGCTGTGAAACAAAAAAATGAAGGTGCAGGTTTCCAATGATTATCCTTGAGATGTTTCCACAACTTACCTGGAGTACATCTGTAGTAAATTCAAATGATTGGACATGATTTGAAAAAGCACACACCTTTATATATTTACTGCATGCAAAATTATGATTTCTATTTCTAGAAGCTTTGCCCATAGGGGCTTTGCTCCTATTTGTTTATCCCTCTGCCCAACGGCAGTCACTGAAAATTTAAAATTTGCAAATCAACTTGCCCGTGGACACCATCCTCGGCTAAATAAGCAAGTCGCATACCTCGCTTCAGTCTCCCTTTTTCCTTCACTAAATACATTTAATTTGCATAACGATGATTTCACAACAGCCATGGATGGCTTCATCTACTGCTGCTAGACTGGCACCACCCTGCCGGCCGCCGTCTTTGATGGTGTGCCGGTGTGCTGAGCTGGACTCGGCCGTCGACACGCACACACTCTGCTGTGCGTGTCTGGGGCCGGTGCATGTGCGTGCCGGCGCTATTATGGAGCCTGTGTGTGCCACCTGTGCCGTTCTCCCTATTCAGGTGAGAATGGAGCGGCTGGCATACTTCACTGAGGAGTTTCCTCTGGAGGATGTCTTGCCTCTCCTCTCGGGACCTGGCAGTGAAAAACCAATTTTTCACTGCTGTCTCGGTTGCGGCACGGCGTCTCAACATACCGATGCCGGTGCCTGCAACTGAGATGGGGTCGACACTTTCGAGGCGGCCTGCTGGTCCTGGCCGCATCGTGTAACACCAAGCAAGGCCCCCGAGGTACCAGCGTTACGAAAGTGACCTGTTTGCTGCCCGTGGCCAGGTTAAGTCTCACCTGGCCTTCAGTAAGGTTGAGGGCAGGTTGGAGGCCCTGGCTAAGGGCATTCCCCCGCTGGAGGAGGACATGGTGACGAACCTCGGCACTTGGAGCTAGAAGTGTTTGGCCCTGCCGTTGGTCAAGGCCTGCATCGCTGCCAGTCTGGTGGAGAAGCAGTATGCCCTGTCAGTGCATTCCTCTGAGACCTGCAAAACTGTGAGCCTCCTGGCGGCTTCGGTGGCGTGGCTCGTGGATTAAGGTACCTCGTTGTCTCCGGATGAGATGACTGAGGTGTCACGGGCATCGGCGGCCATACTCAAGCTGACCCAGGGCGATTCCCTGTCGGCCGGCAGGGTAATGGCCATGTCGGTGGTCCAGATGAGGCACCTCTGGCTGGCCCTCACGTCCCTGAAGGAGTCGGAGAAGGTGCCCTTCCTTAACGCTACAGGAGGACACGCTGTTCGGCACAGCGGTGACAGAGGCTCTGGTGCGCCAGAAACAGCGCAGGGAGGAAAGCAGCAGGTTGGGGCCGCTGCTGACTGTCCCTGCTCCCTCTACAGGCCTGTCCGGTCCTTCTGAGGCCCCGGGGTCTCTGAGACCTGGAGATATGCCTCGTCGAAGCCACAGGCAGCGTCAGGCCAGGGTGGCTGGTACTGCTGGGGACTTTGGTCTCCAACTCCATGAGTCTGTGGCTTCCCCTCCTACCGCTGCTGTGGTGGCTGGTGGGCGTGGGGGCCCGGTGTCAGTGGGTCAAAATGGTACGCCCTACGCAGCCTACCACTTTTCCTGATGACGTGCTGATTACTGCGCCGTCGGCTAGAGCCTCTATCCCCTTGGTTATGGGTGTAACCGGGTGGGGGATGGGCAGCTCGGCACAGACGTCTTCTCCTTTTCGAGGAGGCCCCGCCAGGGGCGGGATGGCTGTTCACGGACGCTCGCCCGCTCTCTCTGTTTTACTCAGAGGGGCGTCGGCTATACATACTTCCAGATTGGGTGGACAGGACCCTGAGGAAGGGTTACGCACTGCAGTTTCACTGTGAGCCGCCCCATTCTCAGGGGTCATGGAGACAGCCATGGCATGTCTGGTGAAGGTCTCTGCCCTGCAGGGGGAGATTGCGGACATCCTGGAGAAAGAGGCGTTGTCTGTGGTTCCCCTGGGTCAAAGGGAACGGGGCTTGTTTTCCCCCTACTTCCTGGTGCCCAAAGAGACTGGCGGAATGAGGCCGATTTTGGACCTGCGTGTGTTGAACGCATGTGTGTCCAAACGGCCATTAAGCATGCTCACGACGAAACGTCTCCTGGAATGTGTTCACCCCGGGGACTTTTCCATCACCATAGACCTGAAGGATGCGTACTTCTATGTTCCGATCCTGCCGCGCCACAGGAAGATCCTGCGGTTTGCGTTCCAGGGTCAGGCTTACGAGTACTTGAGGGTGCCTTTCACCAAGTGCGTGAAGGCGGCGTTGGGTCTACTGAGGGGTCAGGGAGTCAGAGTTCTGGCCCACCTGGACGACCTGCTGGTGTTGGCACACTTTGCGGAACTGGCCAGGGTTCACACTTTTCCAACAGGCCAGGGTTCACACTTTCCAGCTGCTGAGGACAGTCTCGGTATTCTCGATCATGTCACTGCTGGGGCTGATGTCCTCAGCCCACGCGGTGGTGCCGCTGGGACTCCTGCGAATGAGGGGTCTTCAGCGCTGGTTTGCACGGCTTCAGCTGGATCTGGTGCAGCATCACCAAAGGTTGGTCAAGGTTCTGGCCTCTGATCGAGTTGGACCTGGCGTATTGAAGAGATCCGCGCACTCTGCGACATGGCTTCACGGACGTGTCTCTGGCCGGCTGGGGCGGAAAGCACCACATCAACTAGTTGGAACTAGACACGATCAGGCGTGTGCTGCTACACTTCACATCGGCCCTGCAGGGTCGGATGTGTTGGTTTGGTTGGACAATCGTACCGCGGTTGTGCCCGTAAACAGGCAGGGCGGGTCAGGTCTCTGCCCCTCCAACTGTTGGCGGTACAGATCTAGGAATGGGCCCAGCTGCACCTCAGGTCTCTGAGGGCGCTACACATTCCCGGAGAGCTCAATGTGGGTGCGGACTTGCTGTCTGGGGGGGTCCCTGGGACGACGAGGGGCGTCTTCCTCCCGACATTGTGATCGAGGTGTGGAGACGCTTTGGGAGAGCATAGGTAGACCTGTTTGCGTCCCGAGAGAACATGCACTGCCCCCTGTGGTTTTTGGTCCGCGCACAAGACGAGCCACTATTGGGCGTGGATGTGTTGACACGCGGCTGTGGCCAAGGGTCCTGCTGTATGATTTTCCTCCCCTTCAATGCATTCTCCCTGTCATGTCTCGGGTCTGGTCAGAGGGGCTGTTGCTCAGTCTGATTGCCCCATTTTGTCCGGGGGCTCTGTGTTTTGCGGAGGCTCAGATGGCAGTGGGGTCGCATGTGCGATCCCGGTGTGCCATGGGGGGTTCAAGGGGGTGTCTGTGTTCAGTCACCTGCTAGTCAAACGGTTTCTGGCCGGGTCCCGCCGTCTGCGGCCAGTGATCCGGCAGACGTTGCCGCAGTGGGATCTGACCCTGGTCCTGGAAGCGCTGTGTGACACGCCAAAGTGTTGTTTCGTTCCACGCAAATGGTGCTGTGGGTGTTTTCTCCACCCATCCACGTGGGTGCGAGGGAGGACCATTCAGGGACGAAGCCCTTATGGGCAAAGCTTAATGAAATAGAACGATAGATACTTTCTCCAGTTCTATGAGCGTCGCCCATAGGGTTCGTGCCCTGGCAAACCTTTATAAGTATGTTGAGATGCTATGCCGCAACCGAGACAGCAGTGAAAAATTGGTCTTTCACTGCCAGGTGGTTGACGCCCACATCCCTCCTGGGAGCAACCACCTCCTCCTCCGAAGAGGGGGAAGAGGAGGTCGAAACGTCCCACGTCCGCTCAGCCGAGTGGGGAAGGGCAGTTCCAACAGTGGGCGGAGCCGATACCGGGCCGGTCAAATCCCTGTCCACCTCATCCTCCCCAAGGGAGTCCCCTCCCCAGTGGAGAGGCAAGACATCCTCCAGAGGAACCTCCTCAGTGAAGTATGCCAGCCGCTCCATTCTCACCTGAATAGGGAGAACGGCACAGGTGGCACACACAGGGTCCATAATAGCGCCGGCACGCACATGCACCGGCCCCAGACACGCACAGCAGAGTGTGTGCGTGTCGATGGCCGAGTCCAGCTCAGCACACCGGCACACCATCAAAGACGGGCAGAGGGATAAACCAATAGGAGCGAAGCCCCTATGGGCGACGCTCCACTCATATAACTGGAGTTACGAAAGTAACTATCGGACAATCATATTTATTTTATTGTTGAACAATCACAATGCTTTAAGTCAATCCAAAATATAATTGAATGTTAAACACAGGCACAGTTAGTTTTGATCTTTCTCAGGGGAATAAGTAAGAATGCTGAACTGGTGTGCAGAATTATTAGGCAACTATATAAGAAACTTCTCAAATTTTTTTTCTCAACTTTGAAAGTAAGTGTAACAAAAAGTAACCCAAAATGAGAATTAATAAAAAACATTGTCCCTCCTAAAATATTCAGTGGCCAATTTAACCACCCTTTTTTTCAATTACTGCCATAAGCCTTCCGTCCATGGAGTCTGTCAGTTTCTTAATCCGTGCACGATCAACTTTTGCTGAAGCAGCAACCACATTCTCCCAAATGCTGTTCAAAGAGGTTTATTGTCTTCTCCGACTTAAAATGTGATAAATTCTCAATAGAATTTAAATCAGGAGAGTAAGAGGGCCAGGTCATTATTGGGGCATCTTTGTGGGCCTTACTGGCTAGCGAAGCAGTGGAGTACTTGGATGCATGTGATGGAGCATTGTCCTGCATGAACTACATGGCCTTCTTGAATGTTGAGGACACTGTTTGAAGAAAGTATCGTCCAGAAACTGACAGTAGGTTTGGGAGTTGAGTTTCAGTCCATCTTCAACCCAAAGAGATCCAACTATTTCATCCATGATAGCAGCACATACCAGTACCACACCTCCTCCTGGCTGGAGCTTGTTCATTTGGGATCCAGCCACCGGCCCCCAAAATCTGTCTTCAGGTATTTCTTCGCCCAATATATACAGTACATTATAATCTTATTCAGTGGTGGTCGTGTTTCAGCCTTCTTGATCTTGGCCCTGTCTCTGAACACTTGGCATTGTACTTCTGGACACTCCAGGTACAGTTCTGGAATATGATGACACTGGAGGATAATGGGTTACTGGTTGCTTCACCTTTAATTCTTCTTTTGAATTAAAGAATAATTAAATAATTATTTGAAGTCTTTTGCATCTTTTATTCTCTATGCACTTTTTGCACCCCAGTTGACTATTCACAACAAAACCTTTGATTGTCCAGCTATTTCAGCTATTTTTAATCTGTCTGAAAAGTATTTAATCATTTCTGACATTTCAGTGTCAGATAAATCTCCTTTTTGGCCCATTTAACCTGAGGTCATGAAGCAACCTAATAACTATGCACACCATGATATTAGGTGTTATTTACTGTTGCCACACCCTCCATCATTACACCAATAAATGTTACCTGAAAATAATTCAATCCAATGAGTTAGTTTGAGTGGGAAAATGTGCATAAAAATAATGATACAATCAGAATACTCACTTGCCTAATAATTGTGCATGCAGTGCGTCCTGTGCGCGGAACATCCGACAGTTGAAAGTACATGTCATGGAATAAACCTAGCTATGAGGTCAAAGGTATTGTCTGTAGAGCATGAAAACAGGATTGTGTGGGAGCAATACATGGAAGGGTTTCATAACATTTCTGCAGCATGGAAGGTCCCCAGAAAGTGTCTTCTATCATTCTTGAATTTAAGAAATTTGAAACAACCACCGCTGGCCATCTGGCCAAACTGACACATTTGAGGATAAAGCCCTTAGTTAAGGAAGTTGCACAGAATATAATGGCCATTCCATCGGCCAGACCATGAGAAACAAGATTCTTTGGTCTGAGGAAACCAAGATTAAACTTTTTTTGCCAGAATGCCCAGTGTGACTCGTCACCAATATTTTCTGCAGCTGGGACTAGGAGACTAGTCAGGGTTTTGGGAGAGATAAACAGAGCAAAGAGCAGCTGCTCCTTCAAGAACACCTGCCCCAGAATGCTCAGGGCCTTATACTTGGATGAAGGTTCAACTTTCAACCGGAAAACAAACCTAACCAAACAGTAAAAACATCACCGGAGTGGCTTGAAGACAAGTCTGTGAATGACCCGATTGATTATATCTAGAGAAATCTCAAAATATCAGGGAAGATGATTTCCCCAACCTGACAGAGCTTGAGAGGTTCTGCAGAGAAGAATGGGAGTAACTCCCCAAATACAGGTGTGTTGAGCTTGTAGGCTATAAGTTGTCAAAGGTGTATTAACAAAATAGTCAGTGAAGGGTTCTAAATAAATATGTAGATTTAATATAAACAGTGGTGTGAAAAAGTGTTTGCCCCCTACTTGATATCTTATTTGTTTGCATGTTGGTCACATGTAAATGTTTCAGATCATCAAATAAATTCTGATTTTTGTCAAAGAAAAACACAAGTAAACACACAATTCAGTTTTGATATGAAGGTTGTTATTATTGAGGGAAAACAAAATCCAAACCCACGTGGCCCTGTGTAAAAAAAGTGATTGCCCCCTACAACCTAATAACTGGTTGTGCCACCCTTAGCAGAAACAACTGCAATCAAGTGTTTGTGATAACCTGCAATGAGTCTTTTACAGCACTGTGGAGGAATGTTGGCCCACTCATCCTTGCAGAATTGTTGTAATTCAGCCACAATGGAGAGTTTTCGATCATGAACTGCCTTTTTAAGGTCATGCCACAGCATCTCAATGGGACTCAGGACAGGACTTTAACTACAGTTTCATGTTTTCACCATTTGTTGATAATGTCTCTCACTGTGGTTCGCTGGAGTCCCAAAGCTTTAGAAATGGCTTTATAACCTTTTCCAGACTGAGGGGTCTCAATAACTTTCTAATTTGTTCCTGAACTTCTTTGGAGCTTGGCATGTTGTCTAGCTTTTGAGGATCTTTTAGTCTACTTCACTCTGTCAGGCAGGTCCAATTCAAGTGATTCCTTAATTGAGAACAGGTGTGGCAGTAATCAGGCCTGGGTGGGGTTAGAGGAATTGAACTCAGGTGTCATAAACCACAGTTGAGTTGTGTTTTAACAGGGGGGCAAGCCCTTTTTCACATAGGGCCATGTAGATTTGGATTGTGTTTTTCCTTACTAATAACAACCTTCATTTCAAAACAGCTTTTTGTGTTTTCTTGTGTTAATATTTAAACGATCTGAAACATTTAAGTGTGACAAACATGCATACAAATAAGAAATCAGGAAGGGGGCAAACAATTTTTCACGCCACTGTACATACAGTAAGGGAAAAAAGTATTTGACTCCCTGATGATTTTGTATGTTTGCCTACTGACAAAGAAATGATCTGTTTATAAATTTAATGGTAGGTTTATTTGATGAGTGAGTGACCGATTGCAATCCAACTGATATCTGGATAGTAACATAATCACAATATTACTTATATAGTGCTTTTTTATCACCCAAAGTCACTTCAAAATAAGGCTAAGGAGCAACCTAAGGTTTGGACTAAACAAGACAAATACAACAAAAGTAAGACTGAAAACAAGATTGGGCAGAGGGTTCTTCACCAAAGTCTAGAATCAATCTCAATTTGCAACTATATGTTCGTCCAACATACTTATGCTTCATTGCAATGTTATTTTACTTAACGTAATATATATTACGAAATTGCCTGGCTAAAATGTACATAAAATTGTCTACGTCATCGTACTGAGACTATGTTGAAATATGAGCCAGCTGGTAGGTCTAGTTAAACAAATTTGCATTAATCAGACAGCCATACAGGTGGAAGAAAAAAGTGACAAGATACATAATGTGACGTTGTTTACATTTACCGACTGAGCCAATAGCTTTCCAGCCACCAATTTCTGGCGGTTGTCCTATAGGTTACAAAATGCTACATCTGAAGCAAGGTCCCACCAGACCTTCCACGAATTCAGGCAGAAGTGTCAGTTAATAATATTATAAAATTATGTTATGCTAAGGCATAATATTAAATGCTACTGATAGAGTTTTTCTTTTCTTTAGTTTAAAATATTTAAAATTGGTACTTATTAAATCCCTGAAATCATTAACAACTTCTTTGCTATTGTCTTTCATGAGAAGCTGGTTGATAGCAGTCCTCTGTGAACAGAGGTATAAAAGCAGTCTGCCAAGATAGCTAGCTCATAATGGGCACTATGTCGCAAGAGACATAAATGACTTCTTTTGTGGCAAACACAAGCAGTTAGTACCTGTAGACTTGGGCAGTGAAAATTTGGAAAACAGCAAGTGGGCGAATACTATCTGTATTGTTGTCAAATGTGTAATCATAATTAAGAAAGCTTGTCACCTTATTAAACTGATTGCACCTCTGTGCAATCACCACTTTAAACAGAGGCTAATTACGGTTTGTATAATATATTTGTTTGGAAATACAAAGATGTTGCTAAAGTGGGCAAATTTAAGTAGAAAACACTTGCCTTCATCACCTTCTCAGCAAAATATTTTTGATTGATGGCAGCATTGTCGTTACGTAGCGTAGCTTTTGTAATCTAGCTCAAATTCAAACAGCAAATTTATTGCAGCATATTGATAGTCTATTAGCACATGATGTTACAGGCTCAAACTCTTCTCTACTCTCCTCTCTGTTGTGGGGGTTAACCAGATGTTATACAGATGGAGGGGCGTGTTTACGTAGCAAAGCCAAGACAGTAACCCCACACCAAGTGGTCAATATAAATATTACTGTGGTTACCAGAGCGCAATCTAAAGGGAAAACCTAAACCGAGGGGTTTCCCTGTTTATATCATTATCTAGGCACATTCACTTCTAATGAAATGTACATTCATATTGTAGTTGTTAATGCTGAGATCCTACAGTATGTTAGCTGTGGTTAACAGTTTTCTGAACATTTAGTTCTGCTTTCTTCCAAACCAGTAACAAGAATATTTGTGACTGTATTGCTTTCCTCCATCTATTGTAATTTCATATTGCAGCTTGTTGGATGCAGATTTAATATGGCTGAATCTCAAATAAGTTTCTACGTACTATGTAGTACAATTATGTACTTTGTGGATGATGGTGAAGTACAGTGCCTTGCAAAAGTATTCACCCCCCTTGGCAATTTTGGTGTTTTTTTGTCTCACAACCCAGAATTTACATGGATTGTTTGAGGATTTGCATCATTTAATTTACAGAACATGCACACGACTTTGACAATTTTTTATTTTTTATTTTATTGTGAAGCAAAAAACAAATAGGACAAAATAACAGAAAAAGTCAATGTGCATAACTATTCACCCCCCTAAAGTCAATTCTGTGTAGAGCCACCTTTTGCAACAATCACAGCTCCCAGTCGCTTTGGATAAGTCTCTATGAGCTTGCCACATCTTACCACTGGGATTTTTGCCCATTCCTAATTGCAAAACTGCTCCAGCTCCTTCAAGTTGGATGGTTTGTTCTTGTGAACAGCATTCTTTAAGTCTGAGCACAGATTTTCTATGGTCTGGGCTTTGACTAGGCCATTCCAACACATTTACATGTTTCCACTTAAACCATTCAAGTGTTGCTTTAGCAGTGTGTTTGGGGTCATTGTCCTGCTGGAGAACCTCCGTCCTAGCCTCAAATCGCGCACAGAGTGGTACAGGTTTTGCTCAAGAATATCCCTGTATTTAGCACCATCCATCTTTCCCTCACCTCTGACCAGTTTCCCAGTCCTGGCTGCTGAAAAACATCCCCAAAGCATGATGCTGCCACCACCATGTTTCACTGTGGGGATGGTGTTCTTTGGGTGATGTGTTGGGTTTGCGCCAGACATAGCGTTGTCTTTGCTGGCCAAAAAGTTCCATTTTAATCTCATCAGACCAGAGCATCTTCCTCCATACATTGTGGGAGTCTCCCACATGCCTTTTTGCAAACTCAAAATTTGCCATTTAGTTTTTTGCTGAAAGTAATGGCTTTCTTCTGGCCACTCTGCCATAAAGCCCTATATGGAGCGTACGGCTTAGTCATCCTATTTACAAATACTCCAGTCTCTGCTGTGGAACCTTCGGTCTCTGTGCTTCCTCTATAATTAATGCCCTCCTTGCCCGGTCTGTGAGTTTTGGTGGGCAGCCTTCTCTTGGGAGGTTTCTTCCCATTTGGTTATGATAGATTTGATGGTGCTCCTGGGGATCATCAAAAATGTTGATATTTTTTTATAACTTAACCCTGACTTCTCAACAACATTGTCCCTTACTTGTTTTAGAGAGTTCCTTGGTCTTCATGGCAGATCATGTGACACTTAGATTGCACACAGGTGGACATCATTTCACTAATTATGTGACTTCTGAAGGGAATTGGTGGCACCAGAGCTTTTTATGAGCTTCATAACCAAGGGGGTAAATACATATGCACATGCCAATTTTCCATAAAAAAATAGTTTATGTATATATTCTTCTCATTTCACTTCTCCAACTTAGACTATTGTGTTCTGATCCATCAGATACAATTCAGATTAAAAACGTTGAACTAAAGGCTGTAATGAAACAAAATAGGTAAAAAGCCAAGGGGGTGAATACTTTGGCAAGGCACTGTATGTACTGTTTAATATATAGTTAGTTAGTATGCCAGTATTGTGAACCACTGAGACATACTAACTCATCATAAAATTGTGTCTCAACATAGATCATTTTGTCACGCATTAACATCAAGCCAAGTTTGAATATTTAACACCATTAAGCATTTTGTTAAACAAGTTAACTACCACCATAAATAGCATCTATGAACTGTATGGCCTTTGCCACTTTAACAGCTATTTTGACAGTTTATTTGCCAGTAGTAAGCCTACTAGTATCTTACTACTTGGAAAATTCATAAGAAGTGAGCAATTGCTAGCAAGGATGAAGACGAACTTTACACTGCCAAAGCGATTTCATTTCGTGGCACAACAACGATCATGAATGACATTGATGTAATAACAATGTAGATGACGATAACTGACTTTTTCATTAAGTGAAAAAATTGTGGAAACAATCTCTTTTACTGCGCTAGGGGTTGTGGTCAGTATTACCCCAGAAAGCATGTACAGAACCAACCGGGAACTTTTTGTGTACTATTTTTAGCATACTATTGTTTGAGACATACTAATCTTCTCACATACTAATCTGGCATAGTATGTAGTATGGAAGTATGCAATTTAAGATTCAGCCTATGTATCTTTTACAATCTCTCTTTTTCTAGCCCTGCGGTATCTCTATGAAATGACTATATTGGTTGCTCTTTGTCGTCATCTAGATCTGATATAGAGAACAACATAGAGATACGTAGAGATCAATCTTTTATTGAACACAACAAAGTAGTCCATTTAAAAGGGAATAACAATGAATACAAGTTCAGAAATCGATGGAATAATTGGACTCTGTCTCTATGCATGCCACTCTCTCACTCAGGGAGAGCAGGGTTGAGCTAACGCGACTACAGCATCAGAAGGTTATGTTGCTCTCTTCCCACTAAAGCGAAATGATAGAACTTGGTGAAATATTGTCTACATGAAAAACAAATGTTCTGTCACTGTGAAAACGAAACATTTCTAAAAACCAGTTGATTGTGGTACATAACCTATTCATGCTATTATTTAACTAATGGGCTTACTCACACATTTTACAGTTTCTAACATTTTCTCTAAAGAAAGCTCATTGGCTTGTGCAGTAAGCCCATGATGTAAAGGGACAAACCAGAATTGGTTCAATAATTCTTTGATTCATCCTCATAGTTGTTTGTTGCTGTTTGAATCCTTGATTTTCCATATGATTACTGGAAATGGGCTACATTGAAGGGGAGGGAGAAGTTGAAACTAGAAAGGTCAACACAAACTGCACAACACAGAAGATGTCCTTGCAATATTGTTTCGTATTAAATATGGCAGTATCGATACACTGCTTATAAAACTTAGATTTTATTGATTAATAAACAATAGGATGAGAAAATGCACATATTGTACACTGCTGGTACCATGTGGAGAACAATGGGTGTTTTCACAGTGTGCTCACTTCCTGCGCATACATAATTCATTGTCTAGGTGTCATAGAAATCCTCTAATGTGATACGTTCAGTTCAAGAAAAAGAATATTCTTTAAAGCTTGTTGTTACATCAACATTATAGTGTATGCAGAGTACAACATTAAACCTTACAGTTAGGGGAATTTTCCTAAGCCTAGGAACTTTGGCTCCAAGTTCCTCCAATGTGTATTTGACAGATATGCTTTGTTTCTTGTCATCTTTTTATGTTAGTTCCCATCATACGATTTTCATGGACTTAAACCAAAAGTGCTTGTGTCTTACCATATCCGTCATTGTCAGTGCCTGTTTCAGTGTTAGTTTCCAAATAGAGGCAGGGCTTCAGCAGTCAAGATGGTCTCCATGGAGATCCGCTTCTGCAACCGGGTGTAAACCGCAAACTGCAGTCAGTGGAACGGCATGTACCTCCCCCTCTTTAATTAGGAAGTGGTTATCAGCACCTGTTCCTCCTGGACCACCTCCCTCCCTATTCTCTCATTCTTTGCCTGTTATTGGAGGTGAGGCAAGCTTCCGGATAACCCCTGTGGCATCATGGAATATTCTGAAAGCGGGAAGATTAAGGAGGAGAGGCAGCTCGTGCCAACTGGCTTACCGACGGATTTGCTCATGTGGCGTAAATTTGGGGGCACTCTATACTTTAGGAAAAGGCATTGTACATTTATTTTGTTGTATTTTGTGGGCTTGTATGTGTGAGTACCTTATGTTTGTGTTAGTGTATGCATTCTTGTTTGTGTAGTGAGTGGAGGAAAGAGTGACATCAACTATTTCCTTTCAAACATCCTAGTGGGGATTAAAGTGCTGTCAGCCCATAGCATCATGGGAAATTCTGGAAACGGAGATTACGGGAAAACACACCTTACTGAAAGCTCTTTAAGACATCTGTTCATGCAGAGGAGAAATTGTGTGTGTATGTGTGTGCGGTTTGAGAAAACAGAAGATGTCTATATCATGCTGTTATGCGTGAATCAACATAATCTAACAAAAATCTGTCCAGGATTCATCAAAGATTTTTTGTGATTGCTGTGAGCTAACATACTTGATTTTGCTATGACAATTTCCATACTTTGTGAGGCAAAATACACTTATTTTGTCCAATTTGTCATAAACATTCTGGGCGACAAAGTAAAAGCTTAGTTGCCATGTAATTTGGTGGATGCAACATTTTTGGTATTTGTCTTTCATTGAGACATCGGATGACCACTCACACTCACAACTTTCGATTGGGGTTATCTCCATCAAAACCGGAGTTCTGATTGCCATCAAAAATGCTGATCCAATTCACAAAAGCTGCCCTATTGGCCACTGACCTAGCTTGAGAGGATGTGTGGACAACTTTATTAATCTGCAGTTTTGACGTCGCTCACAATTCAATGTGAACCATAGTCCTGTGTGTAAAACCGGTGGCAGTGTAGGCACAGTGTAACATTTAATCACCCATCAAACTGTTGGTGTCAGACTCAAACAGAGGCTGAGCTTTAATGGATGAGATGGGTGCGTAGCTTGACAGGGGACCACAAGAACATTTGTCTTGTTATTGAAAAAAATTATCGTAAACAGAATAAGATTATATTACGAATTGGGTTTTTCTGGATTTGATATTTTCTATTTATTTAAGAGAATATTAATATTGATATTTGTTTTATGATGCCATAATGCATTTTTTGGTTTAACCAATCTCTGACCATGGAGGCATAACATCACATCTTGCCGGCTTGTTAGCTAAAGATCTGAGCTGTGGAAGATAGCTATAGTAACAAAACATAGAAATGGAACATAGATATGTGTACCACTCAGTGGAAAGAAAGGCAATTCAATATAAATCTCAGTACAATTTGTGCCCTTCACAAACATCATTAGTATAGTTAATAAATAGCAGCAGCATGAGAAGATTGATAGATGAAACATTACAATGACAGCAGTAGCATTGCAGGATCAAGTGGGGGAAAGACAATGGTGATCGTGGTCCAAAAGCAGCAGCTAGCAGCGATGCCTTGTAACTTCAGGTATGAATTGTTTTAGTCTTATAGCAAGCTGCTGTTCATCATGGTAGACTATTTTGGATTGGCCATGTCCTGACCATAATCCAATCAATATTGTGTGGCAGTACCTGAAGCTACCTGAACAAGTTATCGCTCCTAATGGATGAGCCTCAAGGTTATTGAATGTTGACATTTGAAATGACACAAGAAATTCGTTTTTTTAAATAAACCACTTAAATTAAAATTGCAAATATATTTGTTTTTGTTTGTGTCTTTTATTTGGAATGTTTTCATTATTACGGATTGGAGTTTAGATAATTAATGTATTTGTTAATTGTATTGCACAAATAATGACCATTCCTGTAGGGTTCACAAACTTTCAAGTAGCACTGTATATACACAGCTCAAAATAATTAAAAGAAAACACTGATATCACCCATCGGGTCTCAATGAATGAAATATATTGAAGTTCAAAATCTTTACTGTACATTGTGCAATTTGTTGAGAACAAAATGACTAAATGGTCATTGGCGTCACCAACCGATTGAGGGCTGGATTCAAACTCACACCGAAAATCAAAGGTATTTGGCCCCCACATGCTTGTATGCATCCCAGACAACATCTGGGCATGCTCCTGATGCAAAACTAGAGAAAAATCACACAGGAAGGATAAGGATAGAGCAATTGTCTGGCCACCACCTGCAAAACCACTCCCTTTTTGGGGTTTGTCTTGCTGTCACTAAGGACCCCTCACATCCATACCACAAATTGTTTGCCCTCCTATTATCAGACAGGCGGTATAAGCCTCTTTATTTCTGCACCAGCCGGCTCTGGAACAGTTTATTTCCATCTGTGGTAACCTGCTGAACTCTGTGACCCAGAGAACTCTGTGACCCATCATTAACCGCCCAACGCCCGCCACTCAGGAACCTTGTTGCACTACTCCCTTTGTACTACTCTGACACTGCCCTACCAAGTCTGATAATGGAAGTTTTCAGTTGTTACAGGTACATGTCTACCTCGGGAACCTCACTGCTGCTATCCCTGCATTTCAGTTGCACATGCACCTTTCACATTCAGTTTGCCTCTTTGCACATTTAGAATTACCATCTTGCTTGCATTTTTAAAGTTAAATACGCATGTCTATCTTGGGAACCTCATTGCTGTTATCTCTGCATCCCGGTTGCACATGGTTGCACATCTTCTCTAGAATGCCATTTAGAATTGCCGTTTGTATCTGCACAACTATTATCCCACTTGTAACATACACTATACTTACGTAATACATGTTCAATGTCTGCCCTCCTCTGCCCTAATTTAATATTTCATATTGCCATTTATACTGCATTTGTCTTCATTGCACATCTATACATTACACTTGTATTATACAATATATTTAATACTTGTAAATACTTGTACATTTTCTGCCCTCTTCTATTTGTACTTCTGGTTAGATGCTAACTGCATTTCAGTGTATTGTACTCGTAGGATGACAATAAAGTAGAATCTAATCTAACAAAAACTTCTGCTGACGCTCCAGTGCACCTGTTGTCACTTTCCTTTGCATCTAAACAGGTGACACTGATTTACCATCACTTATGCTTCCTAACTGGACAGATTGATATTGCTGAAGTTTAATTGACCTGGTGTTACACTGTGATGATTACTTGTCACCTAATTTTTTTGGAGCAGTGTAGTTCACTATAGGGAACTGCACTTCGTATGCAATAGTGTGCCATGAATACTATTCCTCTGAAACACATTTTCATAGAGATTGTGTTCAACTCTGGAAGATGACTATGTCTTAGATACATTCATAGAAACCCCTTGAAGTACATCCTTAAAATGTAGCAGAAACAGAAGGATGACCTCAAGCTCAAATAAAACCATCAGTTTACAGAACCCCTGTTTCTGGAAATAACGGTGCAATAAGGATAGCAGAAAGAGTGAAAGGACATATTATCTGAAAACCTAAAATGAGTTTTCAAGAGGAATAGAGCATGGATAGAAAATTACGCACTTTTTGTGTCAAATTCTGCACAGTTTTGTGCCCTTGGAGCTGGCTCTCACTTTTTTAAAATACATTTTCATAATCGTTTTTAAAGTTCTTTGTCTAAAATAACATCCAGATAAGTAGGTTTAGCATGGCCTATCTCATGCTGGGTAGGCTGATAGTGTTTTGGGAGCAACTTTGCTAGAAAGGCTGTTTATCTAAACATCTGCTCTAAATGACAGACCCTTACACACAGCACCTTATACCAGGACATTTTTATTTACAGCTGATAAAATGACACAAGGTTTGTTACAGGGTGATCCACAGGATACGGCCACGTCGACAGTTTCCACCCCCTGCGTAAGCACACTCATTCTGGGGAGTCCAGAAGGGGACAAGAGGAGGGACACAATATACAGAGCTAGAAACACACCAGTACTCTATATGTAGACAAACTTAGACAGAGTCCGAGGCAACAGGAGGAGAAAGGTGGGAGGAGTAGGGGGAGTCAGTGTGGAGGGGGGGGACTCATATTCAGATATAAAAGAACATGTACAAATCTCATGGCCACCAGGCACTGTGCTCCCTATTTACAGTTGTCTTTGCTTTAAGACTGCAGATACAGTTAAACATCGTGCTTCAGGGGAGAACACAAATGCCTTTTTATGGTTGGAGGGTAAAATCAATGGGTTAAGTCTGAGAAGTAGGAGTACAGGGAATTCTCAGACTAACATGCAGAGTGCTCCAGCCAGAAAACTAATGACTGCTTTTCTTGTTTCTTTTATTCAGTGCACACAGCGCACTCACACATCACACATTTCAGTAACCACAGTACGCTGCCTGCACTGGTATACTTAGCCATCAAGCAGCGGCAAAGACTCGTTTTCCCAGCATTCACAGTGCCACTGTATAATTAACGACAGGATCATTGCAAACTAATGGGCAGCACACCAGTGTCCATCACCTCGACTCTTTGAAGAACAGTCCAGTCGTCAAAGATCATGTGGTGCAGCTCCCTCGACTAATGGCAAACAAGCCTCAATTAAACTTCAATTTAATGTTTAATTTAATGGTTTACACAGTTGTCACTGCAGCAAGGGTCCAAGAGGGCCAACTGGCCGTGGGAAAACCAAGGCATGCTAACATCTTAAGTTAAGCCTCTATTGAAATGCTGTGAAGTAGCCTTAGGGCCCACTCTGTGAGTTTTTTTGGGGTAAAGCGAATTAATAGTAAAAAGCACTGTCACATCGGTACTGAACTGTCGGACCATAAAGAAACTTTTTTTCATTTGGAGAGCGTTCACACAAGAAAGCCAAGCCTATTTTTGCTTTGAAAAGACATGGTAACGGGGTATATTTACATAAGAGCTTTGTAAAATATTTTTTTTTCTTTACCTATTTACATGACAGCATCAGAGAAAGAATAGAAACAGAAAAAAGTGATTGATTATTGATATTGGCATTACACATAATGTACAATTTTTATTTAAAAACATAACTGAAATGTATGTCTGTGTTGTCCAGTCTTTAACAACTGTGATACAGACATGAAATATTTGTTGGTTTTCTATTCAGCCAATAGTGGTTTGGCACAACTTCAAATGAAACAGACAATATCGGGCATGAGCATCTTTTGCTTTCTATGAACTATGTTTTTTTCCAATAACTACTCACAAAACTGTATGACAACCACATTCAATTTTCACATTTCGATTTCATGTTAACATCAACTGTTTTGTTCCTGTCTTTGAGAAACAGTTTTCTTTAAATTAATACAACAGCAAATTTCAAAGGACAATAAGTCCTGTTTACTCTGATGTAAATTAAAATTACACTCTGGTCTCTGCTTTTTCATTGTTGGGTTCTGAGATGCGACATTAACAATTGCTGTGGACTAGTTACAGATACACCATGTAGACTACAGACAAATCATCAGGAAAAATTATAACACCAAAGGACTGGTGCTGGCAAAATTCCTCTTTTTGACATTATTGGTTCAATCATGGCATTGCCATTCACTCTGCCTCTGAAAGGTGACCATACCTACAATGAAGCCAGCTCATTGGTCAACAGTGGCAGACTTCTTTCAGTCCATATTTTTATTTACTTCCAGAAACACTTCCTGTCCACACAAACTGTGATCCCCTGGATGTAACCTACAATGTCTCGATTTTGCCTTGACTACATTAAATAATGTATTTCCTTTCTCATCCTAACACTTGTCCATATATGATACTTTAGTAAAATAATAAAAACATTCTACAGTCAACAAAAAAGCTTTTGATCAAATTTCCAAAATATATTTACACAAAAATAGCTTTAATACTTAACAGTATATGCACGCTTAAAAGCAAGTTCTCATTTGGATTAACCAAGACAAGCATAACTACAATGTGCAAAGGAACTTTCACAGTAACTGTTCTTTTCTTCAAAAAAAACAAAATGGTGGCAAAACCAATTAGCTACCTCAACATTCTTTGAGCCGGCAAATCAGGCTTGGGCATACTCAAGTATACAGGGGCAAATGTGGCATAGCACAGAAGTATGAGACAGGACAGCCCGGACACCACATCTCAGACCAAAGCCACAAAAGTAAGATAAAACTGCTGCAGTGAGGGTAGCCTACTCCGTGAACACTAATATAGGAGATAATTTTTCTATGCAGAGCAAACTTGAGTAAGAGTCAACAGTGGGGTAATTATCCCAAAGGCAGAGACTCTGTGATGTGTGTTTACATGTGTGTTTGTGTTTTTTTGTGTATATATATTATGTGTAGGAGGACAGGTTTTGCCGCACAAAATGAGTTAGAGGAGGTAAGAGAATAAAGAAATGCAACAGATAAGCAACGACTAAGCTGTAAAAGAAAATCTTATTTGGACGGAAATAAAAAATTATAATATATATTTTTATATTCATATTAATAATCAAAACAAGGGCTCTTTGACTGATGGGATCATGGATAGAAACAACATAATTGATTAATCATATACAAATGCGTTGTTAGGTTCTTTCTTTCTCTGTCTTGCTCTTTATAATTGTTATTTACACCACTTTTCTCTGGGCCCTTGTGTACATATGAGATCTCATATTTTTTTCCATGTCATTTACTGGGTTTTGGTCTCAGGGTAGGGCGCTCCGGAATGTTCTCGTTTGCTGCGAGGGGCGAAAGGGCACACTTGTATTATGCTTTGCTGTCGTCCTGCTTTGTGTGGATGCTGTTGTCGCTGTGCACTTTGATCTCTATCATGTCAGGCTTAAGCGTCTCCTTCCCATTCTCTTCCTTGAGCGGTAACTTCCTAGAGAAGAAAGAGAAAGGAGACAGACATGTCTGAAATATGGACTTCAAAAGAAAGGGTTTATTATTGCTGCACACCTCGCACAGCCTACTTCCCACCCAAGACAATGTATGCAGATTGTTCATTATAGTAACAGTACACTAAAGACACACATAAACAAACAATACATAAACATGTGGAATGTAAAAGGACTTAATCACCCACTGAAACAAACTCAGGGGTCAGTTAGGTGCATTGAGACCCATTGTGGTGGCTTACTATAAAAAGGAGGTAGACAGGTATTCAGTTTCTGTTTGATTAAACGTTAGTGAATGTGTGACCATCCCCACAGATGTTCAATGGCATTCTAGTCCAGGCTTTTTCAAGGGGATTCACAGAGTTGTCCTGAAATCATTGAAGCAGTGTCTTGGCTCTGTGCTTCAGGTCTTACTAGAAGATGAATCCTTGCCTTACAATAGCATGATGCTCTCATTATCATGTTTCCCTGTAGGGTTGGTATTAGCAGGGTGAAAAACCATACCTACTTTTTGCCAGGCGTAGTGCTTGGCATTTAAGATGAATAGTTGTACTTTGTCCTTATCAGAAGAGAGATTATCCTCATGCTCTCAGAGTACTTCAGTTGCCATGTGATATGCCTTTTACTCAGGATTGGCTTCTGTCTAGCCACTCTACCATGAAGGCCTGATTGTCAATGTGCTGCAGATGGTTGTTCATTTTGGCAGGTTCTCCCATCTCTGCAGAGAAACTCTGAAACTCTGTTAAGAGTAGGCTTTTGGTTCCTGGTCACATCTCTGACCAATGCCCTTTGTGCCTTGTTACTTAGCTTGGCCCATTGTTTAGATTTTTTTTTTGCTTTGTTATTATGGTGTATTATTGTGTGTAGATTGATGGCAAATAGCACAGATTTTATATTTTATATATTACGCTTATAACAAAATGTGTGAGAAAGTGAAGTGGGCTGAATACTTCCTGAAGGCCCTGTATAACCTTCTGTTTAGTAACTTATTGTTGTAATTGATTGATTTATTGCCTAATCCATTGCACATAGGGCTACCGATTATATTAATATGTAACCAAGGGCTAAATGCATAGGGCAAATTGTATTAATGTGTAAAATCTCAGTGGCCCCTTTCATACATATACACATCTAGTACCGGGACAGCCCCCCTCACATGTGAATACAGTTGTTCTCATAACTTGGGAGATATTGTGAAATTTTGGCAAAGATTTAGAAAATAAGACTGATCATGCAAAAAAAAATCTTTTAATTAAGGATAGTGATCATATGAAGACATTTATTATCACATAGTTGTTTAACTCCTTGAGAACAGAAATCACCCAAATGGCCCTGATCAAAAGTTTACATATCTTTGAATATTTACCCTTGTTAAAGACACACAAGGTGACATAGACAGGTGAAAATGGCAATTAAAGGTGAATTTCCCATACCTGTGGCTTTTTAAATTGCAAATAGTGTCTGTGTATAAATAGTGAATGAGCTCTAACGTGGATGCACTGAGCAGGCTTGATATTGAGCACGGGGGAGCAGAAGAGACCAACGTAACAAGGAAATTGAACTTTACAAAGATGGAAAAGGATATGAAAATATTTCCAAAGACTTGCAAATGCCAGTCAATACTGTTCAATCGCTTCTTAAGAAGTAGAAAATTCTGGGATCTCTTGTTAGCAAGCCAAGGTCAGTTAGACCACCAAAGATTTCAGCCAGAACGCCAGAAGAGTTGTTTGTAATACAAAGAAAAAAACACAGGTAACCTCGGGAGAAATATAGACTGCTCTGGAAAAAAGACGGTGTGGTTGTTTCAAGGAACACAATACGACGATACTTGAACAAAAATTAGCTGCATGGTTGAGTTGCCAGATAGAAGCCTTTACTGAGCCAATGCCACAAAAAAGCCAGGATACAAAATGCCCGACAAAACCATGACATACCTCACAGCCTTTGGCACACTGTAATTTGGAGTGAGGAGACCAAAATATAGCTTTATTGTCACAACCATAAGCGTAATGTTTGGAGAGGGGTCAACAAGGCCTATATTGAACAGAATACCATCCCCACTGTTAAGCATGATGGTGGCTCACTGATGTTTCGGAGGTGTGTGAGCACTAAGGCATGGGAAATATTGTGAAAATTGATGGCAAGATGAATGCAGCATGTTATCATAAAATACTGTCAGAAAATAAGCATTCTTCTGCACGAGTTCCGCATGGGATGCTCTTGGACTTTCCAGCATGACAAAGGCCCTAAGCAACAAGCCAGGTTGACCCTCCTGCGGTTACAGCAAAGAAAGGTGAAGGTTCTGGAGTGGCCATCACAGTCTCCTGACCTTAATATCATTGAGCCATTCTGGGGAGATCTGAAACGTGCGGTTCATGCAAGACGACCAAAGACTTTGCATGATCTAGAGCAGGGGTGCCCAATCCTGGTCCGGGAGATCTACTATCCTGTAGGTTTTCTCTGCAACTCTAGCTGTGACTAACCTGGCTTAGCTTTTCATCCAGCTCTTTATTAAATATCTGGTAGGCAAAATTAGGGTGGGTGTGAAAACCTACAGGATGGTAGCTCTCCAGGACCAGGACTGGACACCCCTGATCTAGAGGCATTTTGCCAAGACAAATTGAATTTTTTATCACCTGTATGTATTCGGGGCCTCATAGACAACTGTTACAAGACTGCATGCTTTCATTGATGCTAATGGGGGAAATACACAGTATGAAGAACTAAGGGTATGCAGACTTTTGTTTTATGATCACGCCATTTACCCCAAGTAAAGGAGATCATGAATCTCGGGGTCTTGTTTGCGAGTGAGGGGACAATGGAGCGGTTGGCCAGAGAATCGGAGCAGCGGGGGCAGTATTGCATTCGATTTACCACACTGATGTGATGAAAAGAGAGCTGAGCCAGAATGCACAGCAGTATATATTGGTCAATTTTCTATCCTACCCTCACCTATGGTCATGAAGGCTGGGTCATGACCGAAAAAACTGGATTGCAGATACAAGCAGCTGAAATGAGTTCTCAAAAGGGTGGCTGGTGTCTCCCTTAGAGATAGGGTGAGAAGCTCAGTCATCCGTGAGGAACTCGGAGTAGAGCCGCTGCTCCTTTGCATCGAAGAGAGCCAGTGAAGGTGATTTAGGCATCTGGGAAGGATGACCCCAGGATGTCTACCTAGGGAGTGTTCCTAGTGTTCCAGGCACGTTCAGCTGGGAGGAGACCTTGGGGTCGGCCCAGGACTAGGTGGAGAGATTATATTTCGACACTGGCCTGGGAACGCCTCAGGATCCCTCAGTCAGAGCTGGCAAATGTGGCTTGGGTTAGGGACGTTTGGGGTCCCCTGCTGGAGCAGCTGCCCCCGTGACCCAATACTGGATAAGCGGATGAAGATGAGATATTATGCCATTCTGTTATGACCTACCTAATGTGAATGAAGAAATAAAAGACATGGGTTTTGCCTGCTCACTCATGTTTTCTTTATAAATGGTACATAAAGCTCTGGAAAAAATGAAGAGACCACTGCACCTTTTTCCTATCCAAAAAAGGAAAAGGTTTTGACTGAGGAACAGAAGGGTTAAAATTAAGAGACCACTGCAAATTGAACGCTTCTGTTCCTCAATCAAAACTTTCTTTTTTTTCTCCTTTTAACTTTTTAGGAAAGGAAAGAAAAAGGTGCAGTGGTCTACATTTTTTCCAGAGCTGTATATTAACAATTCTCCAAGGGTATGCAAACTTTTGAGCACAACAGTATATATCTAGGCTACTAGATGTATACACATAAGAAATTGGCCACTCAATGTATATTTTACATTGATATTGTATCGGTACGATGATAGACATATCAATGGCAAGACAGAGATAATGGAGAATAATGCATCCATTGCATAAGCACCGCTCCCCTGCCAGCAATAGATTACTAGTTAACACTATATAACTGACGTTCTGTCTAATGACCGCGGTGACAAGAATAATCTACGAATATAGTATGTCAACACCCCTCAGTTTACACACTAAACCTACATCACATCATATAAACAAAGATCCTTAAATGTGAAATTAACATTTTAATCACACAGTCAAAAATAAAAATATATATATGATTCAAGTATGCAAACAAACCTATTGAACATGACACCTACTACAACCAGCAGATCTGTAGTATTCAGTAATTTCACCAGCAAGGAACAACTTTTTATTAAACAGAATTGATATATAATGTACTGAACTAGGATCTTTTGTGCCTGGCTACTGAACCATGTAGAACACTTCTCATTGACTGAGCATGGATGAGACCCGACCTTGCAATACTCCTTTATAGTGACAGGCATAACTTCTAGTAAATGTCTAGCCTCCTACAGAAACCTAAAGCCATTTTCCATCAACATATAGAACACAACAAGCCTAAGATGCTAATCTGGGTCTCCATTTGGGTTATATTAGGGTGGATAGGGCCTTAGAACCAACCCCCCCACACCATAGTTCTGGATTCTTACTCTGGTTCTGTGAGAGGTGTAGTCTCGTTGGGTTCATGTACTGGGCTCCCATCGTGGTTAGTTATTCTCTCCTCCTCCGTTCTCATCTCAACGATAGGATCCTTGGACCCATCGCCCCTACGCACAAACACACACACAGGATTGAGCATGCAAGTCTGTGCATGTGCACACACACGCACACAAACACACACACACACACACACTTCAAACTTAAGCAAATCCATTTGCGACACAGCAAAGGGACGCAGGGCTTTCTTGTTCTCTCTCCTTTCCAGCTTGTTTTCAGTTTTTTTCCTGATATCTCCTGCGGCCATGTCTCAATGCCGCCCCGTGTACTTAACCCTAGCACAGAAGGCTGAGCAGATATCTCTGTAAGTCTGGTTGTAATCGAACAGCCTTCGAGTGACACCAAAGCACAGTGGGGAGGCCTCTCTCGTTTGCTAACGTGCCTTTCTCTCTGTCACTGTTAATCGTGCCAATGGGGCCATCCACACCAAGGCTTTGGGGCCTGTTGACAATTCAAAGAGATGTGATTGGGCTGACAAGATGGTGGCCCTGTGGCACACTGGGTTCAATCATTCCATATGTTCGGGGTTTAGTTGTGAAGCTTCACAGTATGGCACTAATGAATCTGTGGGGATTGATATCCTATATGCCCGATGAGAGGAAATGTCCCTATGGTTCAGTGTCTTGGACGTTCTGAGATGTTTCCGTCGCTCTGTGGTTTGCGAAGTCTGAATCTGGCAAAGTCTGAGTCTTCAATAACAGTTTGTGATGAAAACAAAGTCATAAACGCTAAAACTAATGCCAGCAACATGTTTAAAAAAAGTTTTGAAACGTGTTGACAAGAGGCAACAAAGTACTGGAAAAGTTATGTAACTTCAGTCAGTCAATATCATAGCTCTGGAAATCGACCAAAATCTCAAATTATCACTCCGTTAGCTACATAGAATAAGTAATTATTGTAATACTAGAAATACTTAAGTCACAGCAATTAAAACACGACTGGTTAAATAGGAATATAAAGCATAGTGGGAACAATCCATTCTAATTGTTTGTAATAAAAATGGATCGTAAGAGCTGAGGAAAGTCTCTTCTTGACAAGGTAGAGGCAACAGCACCTATCTAAGACAATAGCTTGCCAGTAGTCTACAATACAGGGGTTCAAACACTTGAAAGATAATTTTGAACACTTTTTTAATAAAGCTTTTCTTTATTCTTAGTTGAGTATTCAATTCACTTACATTCACTTCCACTCATGCGCTTATTATATAATTTGTCGAGCCAAATAAATTGGACTTCATTAAAATCACTTTGAAAATTTTTCTATTTCCTTAATATTAACTGTTTGCAATCACGCCAAGCATGTTGAGGGAGGCACTATTTCACCAGAACAGTAAAGTGCCTATTAAGATCGGTTAATATGGACTAACGAGTGGTCTGGAGCACTCGTAAATTATTGAGCAACTTTCTGTGCCACTTAAGTAACTATGCCATTGGGTGACGCACTGATGAAATAACGAGGCACTTACGTATATCTTACAATCATCTTTGTGATTTGGGAACTGGGCCCAGTACTTTTATTCTGCAAAAATATACAGTGCATATAAAAAGTCTACACACCCCTGTTAAAATGCCAGGTTTTTGTGATGTCAAAGAATAAGACAAAGATAAATCATGTCAGAACTTTTTCCACTTTTAATGTGACCTATAATGTGAAGAATTCAATTGAAAGACAAACTGAAATCTTCGAGGGGGGAAAATGACAAATCTTGCAATAACCTGGTCAAAAAAGTCGGAAAGGACGTTTCTGAGTGAGGAACAGAAGGGTTAAAATTAAGAGACCACTGCAAATTGAATTATTCTGTTCCTCACTCAAATCCTTCCTTTTCAATGTTTTTGGAAAGGAAAGAAAAATGTGCTGTGGTCTCTTAATTATTTCTAGAGCTGTATGATAGTTTAAATAGCCCCTTTAAGGATGAAAATTGTTTGTTTATGGCAAATTCTGCTTCTTTGACAATAATTGTTGACATGGCTTGCATTGGCGATTGTACTTTCCTTGCCAAAGCTATTGTTGAAGCTGAAGTTGGCCAAATACCCCTTACAACACTAAAGTAATAGAGTTCAGTTGCACAGAGGTTTGGGATTAACTTCCGTCACAAAGGGTTATCATTGTGCATCTAAAGGGCATCTATATTAATATGGATCAGGATATAATCATGTGTAGTGTTGCTTAGAAGCCTGCAATGCTACATGCTAAACCACCGCTAAAGCCTTGGATTACTGAAAATATGCAGGTGCTGGTCATATAATTAGAATATCATCAAAAAGTTGATTTATTTCAGTAATTCCATTCAAAAAGTGAAACTTGCATAATGTATACAGTCATTCCACATAGACTGATATATTTCAAGTGTTCATTCCTTTTAATTTTGATGATTATAAGTGACAACTAATGAAAACCCCCAAATCAGTATCAGAAAATCTGAATATTACTTAAGACCAATACAAAACAAATTAGTTTTAGAAATGTTGGCCTAACTGAAAAGTATGAACATGAAAATTATGAGCATGTACATCACTCAATACTTAGTTGGGGCCCCTTTTGCCTGAATTACTGCAGCAATACGGCGTGGCATGGAGTCGATCAGTCTGTGGCACTGCTCAGGTGTTATGAGAGCCCAGGTTGCTCTGATAGTGGCCTTCAACTCTTCTGTATTGTTAGGTCTGGTGTATCGCATCTTCCTCTTCACAATACCCCATAGATTTTCTATAGGATTAAGGTCATGTAAGTTTGCTGGCCAATTAAGAACAGGGATACCATGGTCCTTAAATCAGGTACTGGTAGCTTTGGCACTGTGTGCAGGTGCAAAGTCCTGTTGGAAAATGAAATCTGCATCTCCATAAAGTTGGTCAGCAGCTGGAAGCATGAAATGCTCTAAAACTTCCTGGTAGATGGCTGCATTGACCTTGGACCTCAGAAAACACAGCTGACCAACACCAGCAGATGACATGGCATCCCAAACCATCACTGACAGTGGAAACTTTACACTGGACTTCACTTAAAGCCGATTCTGTGCCTCTCCTCTCTTCCTCCAGACTCAAGGACCTTGATTTCCAAAGGAAATGCAAAATTTACTTTCATCAGAGAACATAACTTTGGACCACTCAGCAGCAGTCCAGTCCATTTTGTCTTTAGCCCAGACGAGACGCTTCTGACGCTGTGTCTTGTTCAAGATTGGCTTGACACAAGGAATGCGACAGCTGAAACCCATGTCTTGCATACATCTGTGCATGGTGGTTCTTGAAGCACTGACTCCAGCTGCAGTCCACTCTTTGTGAATCTCCCCCACATTTTTGAAAGGGTTTTGTTTCACAATCCTCTCCAGGGTGCGGTTATCCCTATTGCCTTTACACTTTTTTCTACCACATCTTTTCCTTCTCTTCGCCTCTCTATTAATGTGCTTGGATGCAGATCTCTGTGAACAGCCGGCCTCTTTAGCAATGACCTTTTGTGTCTTGCCCTCCTTGTGCAAGGTGTCAATGGACGTCTTTTGGGCAGCTGTCAAGTCAGCAGTCTTCCGCATGATTGTGTAGCCTACAGAACTAGACTGAGAGACCATTTAAAGGCCATTGCAGGTATTTTGAGTTAATTAGCTGATTAGAGTGTGGTGCCAGGTGTCTTCAATATTGAACCTTTTCACAATAATCACATTTTCTGAGATAATGATTTTGGGGTTTTCATTAGTTGTCAGTTATAATCATAAAATTAAAAGGAATGAAAATAAATATATCTGTCTGTGTGGAATTCATGTATACATTATACAAGTTTCACTTTTTGAATGGAATAACTGAAATAATTCAACTTTTTGATGATATTCTAATTATACGACCAGCACCTGTATGTATTTCAATTGCTAAATAAGGTTTCTAGTAGAGGCCGTTATTTGAAAGCATCAACAGGTGTGCTCAGGCATCGGAGAGCTGTGGAACCCTGCCTGTTGAGACAAGCACATCGAAAAGAGTTACTAGAAACTAGGCTAACTATAAACAATTGTCACACAACTAACTCTCAAAATCCCTGAGTAATCTCACAAATATCACTTTTGCAACAAATTGACACCATACATTCAGAGTTATTGGTGTCAGACACTCAACCAAAATAGTTTTTTTTCAAAATCATGTGACAAAGTGTTTTGACCCCTGGTGTCATGTGACACAAAGTGTTTCAGTACACATTTTGGAACTTTCTTCTGATGCAATCAGTGATGAACAGATCAGAGAAGTATCGAACGTGAGTGCCGTGCAGCCCATCTCTAATCGGTGCCTTTATGTTGTTGTCAGTGGCAGCACGCTAGCACTAGCTCTTTCAATGACTATACCACTCTACTCAGGCAGTCTAACATTCATTGAAAATTACAAAGAAAAATAGGCAAAAATTGCTGGCTCCATGTGTGCAAAGCTGGTAGAGACTTAAACCCGGTACACACAAAAAGACTCAAGGCGTTAACTGCAGCCTCTATCAATTAAAGTGAATACTTCTGCAATCGATTATTTTCTGTTTTGCATTTGTAATTCATTTTGAACAATTTGTAGATTTAAAAAAAAATAATCACTTTAACATAATACCTTTATGTATTGTTCGGAGTCAGAAATGTATAAAATATGTATATAAAATATAAATGTGGAGAAATCCAAAGTGTTGAATACTTTTAAGAGCGACGGTTTTATCTGAGTCAGCTTCTCACACCAGAACAGAGGGTGTAAGGTAACAATTTTGCACATTCTGAGAATCGTGCTACTGAACATGGCATAAAATCATAGAAATCAACCATTTCCATTTATTAATCATACATTTTACTGTACAGTACATGGTGTGAATGTTCAAAAATGCCTAATCTCAATTTACACCCAAAACATATTGTTGCTTATTGTTGTCAATGATAGGGAACAATATCTGACTTTTAGGCCAGCACACATTTGAGCTTGCCACTAGCTTGCCACATCAGCTGGCAAGCTAGTTTTTAGAGAAAACAAATTTTATTTTGTCTGCAACACTGCAGCTTCCCTAACCACACTCCATTTAATTTTAAATTATGTTTAACTGGCTGGATTAGTTATGTTAGATAGTTTAGCTGAGATTATAGAATTGCCAATGCTGACAAAGTAATACACTTTAGAGATACTCTTTATTAGTGCAGTAAAAATCACTTTTTTGTCATCCACTTGTTTGCAACATTCCTACAGCCTTTCATTTTCATTGTTAAGCTGACATTATTTATATAATATTGGCCACATCATTAGAATCTCTTCACCACTGTCAAAGAAATGCACCACTGTTAAGAAATATTGCCCACTGTTTTTACAAACAAACCTCACCTAGATGTAAAATGGTAGGACATGACTTCCTCATAAAAGCATGCTCGTTGTGATGTTTTCTTATCATGCAAGGAGGGTGCTGGGACTAATTCTGACATTTTGAGATCATTTTTTGGCATGGGAAAGGCACTCTCTGTGTTGTGCCTATTATCACGGTTTATTGGTGCGATATGTTTCCGTCTCAAATATGAATAGAAATGGGTATCTGCATATTATTTAAATGTAATTTAAATTGAAATCCCACCTATTGCCAAGCTGTCAGTGCAATACGTTCTCATCAGAAATGTGAAAAGAAAAGGGAATCTACATATTTTTCTGTTTTCTTTAAATTGAAATGTCGTCCCGATAACTTTCATTATTGTGAAAAGTGAATAATGCTAATTGGAGAAAGAAATTGCTCTAGCGAGTTTCTTCCATGTTGCTTCCAACCAGTCTAATCCAATTTATAAAGGGAAAAGAGTACTGCTGTAAGGAACGACAAGTACTTGGAATTAGGTGGTGCCCAGGAAAAACGTGTTAATACGCAGTTTCTAGTAATAGAAAATGACCAACACAACCCTACATGAGAAACGTATTCAACTCCATCCGAATCTTATTTTACCAGACACTATCAAATGCCTTTCATTCTCCACTTACTGTCAAGAGTAGATGAACCACTTACATGTAAGTCACTTACATAACATATCCAACCCTAAAGAACATTCGACACATCTCCAAGGACTTAGCACCACATCTTACGACCACTTAAGCACCACGATGGACTTGAATTAGCATCTTATATTTAAAGCATTTCTTACTTTCCATCCCAAATCCCTCTGATGCATGTGGTGCCTGAGTCAGTGGCAGCATGCAATCTTAACAGAAAGATGTCACCCCCACCACACAGTCTTGCTCACACACACTTGTTTTATGCACCAACACACACTCCATTACACCTTGCTGTGGCAAAATGTCAGGCTGTTCACTCTCTTATTAGATTCTCACAGTACCTTATACCCCTCTTTCTCCAAAGATCCCTGTCGCTTCTTTCTCTGTCAGCCTCATTCTTCTTAACCCCGGTCTTTTTTTAACCTTCATCTTACCAGGTAAGTTGACTGACAACACATTCTCATTCACAGCAATGACGTTGGAGCAATTAGGGAGAGAAAAACAGGTTTTTCTTAGTGCCGGCTTGGAGATTCAATCTAGCAACCTTAGGTATAGTAGTCAGATGCTCTAACGGTTAGGCTGCCTGCTGACCTTTTTTTCTCAGTCCCTAGATCTGTCTATTCACTATCAGTGTTAATGCTATGCCAGTTGTCAGTCCTATCTTACCTTCATTAAATATCCTTTTAGAAATGAAACTCCAGTTCTATGGAATTGAGATTGGAGTTAAATGAAGGTGGAGGTAAACAGTAATAGTGCTAGGCAAATAGTAATTGTACTTGCACTGCTAGAAATATACTTGTAAATGCATGCTTGGTGCTGCCTAAACACAGATAACCACAAACTGAACCTTAATTTAGACACTCAGAAATTAACTTAATGCAGCAGGCTTAAAATAAATGCCACAGAACAGGGGCATAGGATTGAGTTCAATATTGGGGGGCGGCACATTTCATTGTTTTCTCAAACTGTTATTATGGCGGGGGGGATTCACCTGCCTCTAACATTGGGGGGGAAAGATCCCACCTGCTCCAATGCCTTTGCCATAGAGGAGTTTAAACACCACAGGACAGTGTGAAATGGAAGCTAGTTTAAAGAACACTGTATCCATTATAAAAAAATTATAGTAATCTGGGCACTCTGCAGGTGGTTTCTCAAAAACACCAGACTTCCAACGTATTATGCAGTGAGCACTGAAAGTTTGGATGAGTGATATACATACAGGGTTTTGACATTGGAGTGTGATAATGTGACATAAATGGTAATTGTGGCATCACAGTCAAAATTACTTTACTTTCCATGATCTTCAAACATATGTCAGCCTTTGACAAGCGATAAAATGGCAGAATGCAACTGGAGGATTACCATTTACCTGCAGTCTATAATTACAAAGTTATTTTGATCAGAACAGGAAATAGGAAGGAGAAACCATTAAGATACACCCTGAATTATAGTTTGAATGGGTGATAGTTGAATTCCAATTGTCTAAGTGAACACGAGTCGTCTTTTCAGAAAATTCACTAAGGATGTCAAAATGTCTGGATAAGTTAACCCTGCACTCCACATATTGCAAATTCCATTCTGATTTTCATGGAGGAAATGTGAGCATTTGTGTTATGCTCTTGTTGAGTTGAAATTGCCCAGAATGCACAAGGATCAATGCACTTTTTGTGAGAATGATAAGCCGAGGAAATCGTAGCTTGATGTATCCATCCCTTTGAAGAAGTTGACTTCAATCAGGTCTTCAGTTTAATGACATATGTACAATGTCTGTCGCATCCAAGATCAACTGATTAAGTAAAGGTGAGTCAGTCTTATTGGACTACTGGCATTCAACCAATGAGTGAGCAAGAAAATGAGTGAGCAATGTAGTGAGAGAATGAGCAAGCAGACGAGTAACCATGTGCTCACAACTAACCATCTAAACCGTTCGCGACGCACACTCTGTGACACAAATTTTGACTTTCACAGTTCAACTCACAGGTAAGCGGCCTTGCCCTCCTCCATCTCCTTGCTCTTTCCACTGGTGGTTGTCTTCTTGCTGCAGACCTTGCGCGTAATGCACATGAGCAGGCCGCACTGACGCAGGAAGTAGCAGCTGACATCCACCACCACGAGGACCAGGAGCAGGCCGGCCAGGCCAAGGCCCACCACGGGCCCCAGGCCTAGGCCACTGAACAGGGAGTCTGCTAGACGGAGGGAGAAAAGAGAGATGGAGAGTGAAATAGAGAGTACAGTCACTCAGAGGGTCACACCAGCATCCAAAATATATTCCATTGATATTACCAGTGCCCAGACACACTACAACCCCCAAACAGGCCCCGGCCTGCTGAACAGGGAGTCTGCTAAGACTGGAGAGCACATTCAAATACAGAGCTACTCAAGTCACAGAGACACTGTCTTTGCCAAGAAGAAATGACACACACAGAAACCTGTAAACACTGAGAACTCAGACACAGGACACGAATCACATTGATGCTTGTATTCCGTTAATATTTACTACTGTACAATTTGAACAATCAATGGAAAGCAGTGTCGTAGCAGCTTACCACAAGGAATGGCACAATAAAGGGAGAGAAAGGGGAGAGAGAGAGAGGGAGAACGTTGTGTCTAGGAATTTTAATTAAAGTAGCTGTTTTCTTTATGTTGCATCATGGGACGTGATTCAGCAGCAAACCTCTTGGATTGGATCAATATTTCCCCTCTGCCACGGCGCTCTCCGTCTCGGCATTGGCGAGTTTATCGGAATTCATTTGAAGGCAGATAAGGCAGAGCTTAGTAGATAGTAACCACTTTCCTGTCTCCCGTGAAGAGTCTTAGCCGATGTCCCAAATGACACCCTAATTCCTTTATAGTGCAATTCTTTAGACCAGGACCTATAAGGTTATGTGAAAAGTAGTGCACCATAAATAGAATAGTTATCCAACTGCTATGCCTATGTATAGTTTTGCAGGTACTCCTCAAGGGGATTTTTTGTTTGTTACCTTATTCACCTTTTCTCATCAAAGTCACAATGTCATAACTCTTTTAATCTCAGAGGAAGGAAATAAACGCATACCAGGTTCAATTGTCTATGTTTAATATTTGAATGTAACATTGAAATTGTTTGTGTATGAAATAGTCAGTGTTTGTATTACTGATAACTGAATGTTGGTCAGGGAAAAAGCTGTGTGAAATAATAGATGTACATTACTTTCCAGATATTTATAGACATTCCAACTTGAAGAAATGTTTCTTTAGCAGCAGAGGAGAGGCCACGACGATCTTGTCAATAATTAATATCTATTTAACATTGCTAGTAAAAAAGCTAATCTATAGTTCAATATGGTTTGAACTGCATGGGTTAATATAATCTGAATAAAATAACATGATTTCTGTAAAAAGAAAAATACAATGCATGTAAAACCTAAACAGAATAAAAACTTAGGCACTTAGTCGAATTTTTACTTTGATGTGAGCATCACATTTCATAAAAGTTGGGACAGGGGCAGGATATTTACTGTGTTGCGTCTCCTGTTCTTTTAACAAGACTGTAAGCATTTGGGATCTGAGGAGGCTAATTGCAGAAGTTTTTTGTTTTCTTTTCCCAGTCTTGCTTGATACTGGATTTCAGCTGCTCAATGATATCTCCTTTGTCATATTTTCTGGCTCATAATGTGCCAAATATTTTCAATTAGTGACTGGCCTGGACAGTAGGCAGGCCTGTTTGGCACCCAGGCTCTTTACTTACGGAGAGATGCTGTTGTAATACGTGCAGAATGTGGTTTGGCATTGTCTTGCTGAAAAAAGCAAGGCTTTTCCTAAAAAATACGTTGTCTGGAGGGCAGCATATGTTGCTCCACAACCTGTATATAATATTCAGCATTAATGGTGCCTTCACAGATGTGCAAGTCACCCATGACATGGGCAATAATTTACCCCCATACCATCACAGATGTTGGTTTTTGAATGGTACACTTATAACAAGCTGAAGGGCCCTTTGCGTTTTGGCCCGGAGGACGCGGTGTCCATGATTCCCCATTTTTTTTACAATTTTGATTTGTCAGACCACAGGACAGACTTCCCCTCAAGCCATCTTAAATCAGCTCGGGCCCAGAGAACACAGCAGCATTTCTGGATCTTGTTTATATGATTTCTTCTTTGCATGGTACAGATTTAATGTGCATTTGTAGATGCAGCGACAAATGGTGTTAACAGACAATGTTGGTTCTGAGCCAGAGCAGTGATTTCCACTAGAGGATTGTGTCTGTTTTTAATACATTGCCATTTGAGGGCCCGAAGATAATAGCTATCCAATATTGTTTTTTGGGCAAGTCCTTTGCGTACAAAGATATTTAATGATATTACGCATCGCAGATTATGAAACACCCAAACTCTGCAATTCTACGATGAGAAACATTATTTTTAAATTGTTGCATTATTTGCCCATGGCAGCCTTTCACAGAGTGATGAATCCTTCCCAATCTTCACTTTGAAAAGACTCATCCTGGGATGCTCTTTTCATAGCCAATCATGTCACTGGCCTGGGGCCAATTAACCTATTTTGTTGTAAGATGTTCCACCAGGTTCTTTTTTTGTACTACACAAATTTTCCAGTCTTTTGTTTATCCTGTCCCAAATTCTTTGAAACCTGTTTTTGGCATCAAATTCCAAGGAACCCTAAACATTTTCAGTTGAAACATTTCATACAGTTAGGTCCGGAAATATTTGGACACTGACACAATTTTCATAATTTAGGCTCTGTATGCCACCACAATGGACTTGAAATTAAACAAATGATATGCAACTGAAGTGCAGACTGAGGATAAATTCAAGGGGTTGTATGAAATGTTTAGGAATTGCAACACTGTCAAATGTAAATGGAAAAATTAACACTATCAAATAAAATGTTCATTTTTAATACATTGTCGAGAGTACTTGAAGTCTGGAATGCATGACCTTCAAACACTGTGTTTCTACCTTTGTGATGCTTTAGCAGGCTTTCACTGCAGCGGTCTTCAGTTGTTGATTGTTTGTGGGTCTTTCTGTCTTAAGTTGTCTTCAGCAAGTGAAATGCATACTCGATTGGCTTGTGATCAGGTGATTGACCCGGCCATTGCAGAATGTTCTATTTCTTCGTCATCTTCATATGCTTATCTGTTATCGGGTCGCGGGGGCAGCAGCTCCAGCAGGACCCCAAACTTCCCTTTCCCGAGCCACATTTGCCAGCTCTGACTAGGGGATCCCGAGGCGTTCCCAGGCCAGTGTTGAAATATAATCTCTCCATCTAGTCCCGGGCCTACTGCAAGGTCTCATCCCAGCTGGACGTGCTTGGAACACATCCCTAGGGAGGCGTCCTGGGGGCATCTTTACCAGCTGCCCGAACCACCTCAACTAGCTCCGATGCAGAGGAGCAGCGGCTCTACTCCGAGTTCCTCATGGATGACTGAGCTTCTCACCCTATGTCTAAGGGAGATGCCAGCCACCCTTCTGAGAAAACTCATTTCAGCCGCTTCTAGTTCTTACGGTCATGACCCAGCCTTCACGACCATAGGTGTGGGTAGGAACAAAAATGTACCGGTATATCGAGAGCTTTGCTCTCCCCGAGATACTTGAACATTACTTGGGGGACCGCCTCATTCCCTACCCAGAGGAGGCCCTCCATCGGTTTCCTGCTGAGAACCATGGCCACAGATTTAGAGGTGTTAATCCTCATCACAACCGCTATGCACTCAGCTGTGAACCGGTCCAGTGAGTGCTGGAGGTCACAGACCGATGATGCCATCAGGACCACATCATTTGCAAAAAACAGCGATGAGATCTTCAGCCTACTGAACCGTAACCCCTCCCCACAACAACTACGCCTCGATATCCAGTCAATAAATGTTACAAACAGGATTGGTGACAAAGCGCAGGACCTAAGACCGTTAGACTACAGCTCCCCGCCACAGCTTCGGCAATGGAAGCTTGGAACATTGACCACTCAGTTCCAATGCCCCCAAGCTCCACAGGGATGTTGGTAAAGCTCCACCGGAGGTGTGAGTTAAAGATCTTTCGGACGGGGGCCTCCTCCAGACGTTCCCAATATACCCGCACTACCTATTTGGGCTTTCCTGGTCTGTCCAGTATCTTTCCCCACCCCCTGACCCAACTCACCACCAGATGGTGATCGGTTGACAGCTCTGCTCCTCTCTTTACCCGAGTGTCCAAAACATGCGGCCTCAGATCCGATGATACGATCACAAAATCAATTATCGACTTTCGGCCAAGGTTTCTCTGGTAATTTTCCATTTCTTTACCTTAAAAACACCTGGTTTGCTTGCTCAGTATGTTTTATGTTTTGGGTGAATGTCCATCTGTAAAGTGAAGTGCCGTTCAATCAACTTCACTGAATTTGTCTGAATCTGAACAGACAGTACAGTGAATATAAAAAGTCTACACACCCCTGTTAAAATGCCAGGTTTTTGTGATGTAAAAGACAAAGATAAATCATGCCAGAACTTTTCTACTTTTATTGTGACCTATAATATGAACTATACAATTGAAAAACAAATGGAAATCTTTGAGGGGAAAAATGAAAAAAAATAAAATTACAATAACCTGGCTGCATAAGTGTGCACAGGGGTGCTCTGTACCTCTGTACACCGAATTTACTAAATTCAGTGGGGTTATTCATATGAATAGCTTCCCGCTTGACATTGAGCTGAAGAAGCAGAGGTTAGTGCAAACATGCTGGGACCACTATAATACAGTCCAATCTAAAGTATGCAGCAGGCCTTCCACCAAAGACCAGCTAGGTTAGTGCTGCCCGACCATGTTCCTGAAGATCTATTCTCCTGTAGGTTCTCTCTCCAACTCAAATTTAGCACACCTGATTCCAATAATTTAGGAACTTGGTTCAATATTGAACAACGTGCTGTTTTCCCACTCTGCTCATCTTTCCCAACATGTTCGCTGCTGTGTAATTAAACACGCAATCCCTTTGAACACTAGGTTTTTTGGATGTTTTTTTATATTTTCACTACATTGATATTTATGTAACTGATATTTCAAATGTAGGTATAGTGCCCAAGCCTGCCCTACACTGCCCTACATCCTTTGGCTGACTGCTATTCAAATTCAATGACCTAGGACCACAAAAATGTAAAGAAAATGGTTTCCAAGTATAGGAAGAGAGTTTGATCAACATTGAAAAGGTAACATCCCAAGGGATAGAACACATTAACAAGTTTGCTTTTCCCCACAGTGGCACATACTCTCCAAAGAATTTCAGACTTTCTTGAAGTGCTAGCTCAAATGTTGTTTGCCTTGCATTCCATTATGAGCCTGGTTTGATCTCTGCATTATTGGAGGGAATCAAAGGACAAGAAGTAACAGATTTTAAATGAACAGGAGGTACCAAGGAAGGAAGCCAGGGGGAAATACACAACGCTTTTCAACTATTCACACCTCCGATTTCCAATTTCCAGAGCAATAAGGTGAAATGAAAAATAATCCTTGCCAAGTGAATGTAATTCAAATCTTGACAGAGACATGCTGTAAATGTCTATTAGGCGCCATGCAATGTTCAAACGATGATAGCGGGCGTAATAAGGTTTCCGTGCACTGCATGCCCGATGTCGATGTGGCACATCTCAAGGTCTCAGGGTAGCTCGAACTCTCAACAGAAAAAAAACAATGAGAAGAAAGGAAAAAGAGAATGAACAAGGAAAAGTTTTGTTCTGCTATTAAGTGCCTCTGGGGTTTGCTGCACGAGCTGCCTACCTTTCGTGCGTTCGGAAATTCACTCCAATCCATTCCGCCAAACATATTAAAGTTACAGCTGGGCTCGGCTACAAAACACAACTCGACTTCATTTTGCAGTGCCGAGTTAAGTCGTTTGAAGCCTCTGAGAATTGTAGAGACCATATCAATTCCAGAGGCCGAGTGTGGGAATGGAACTTAATACCTCATAGCTTTTGATTTTATCCTGTTAAAAGAATCCTTGCAATGTCAATCGGTTCAGTAAAAAGGGGTTGAATGGACAATGTTAGTGTTTGCTAATTATCTCAAAAGCGTGCTAATTGCACATCTTTCTGGTCCTCTATTCTCCATCCCATCAAACTGATGGCGATGTGTATCAATTTCACTGTCTGCTTATTCTTTGTGATCCATCTAGAAAGTAAAGGTAATTGGCAGCTGATTTATTAGCCCATTAGCAGCTTAATTTTGTAGCCTGTAATGCTGGACATTGTGTACAGTATGTCTATCTCTTTTGGAGAGGAAGTCATCTTACGTCTGGCATTGACTCATTAGGCCTGAATGCTGATTGAGTTGCACTTGATTAGATCTGAGAAGTAGTCATTCGATTACCGATGACTGAATGGAAGCCATTGATTTGGAGGAAGCTTTTGGGTGCTAATGCATCTCAGGGATAAACATCGCCATTGTGAGTGGGCGTGTGTGTAAGCGCCATCTTATCCATACTTAAGGGTACTTCAGGTTCGTTGCTATGAAGAAGTATTGCTACTCCATTAAAGAAAGCCTTGGAAGAAAATCAGCACAACCACTCCAGCTCCTCTTATTTAAGAAATGAGAGGAATTAAGACTCTGTTTCTCTGCCATTACTGAGACCGAATTAAAGAGCCTTAACATGGCTGAAGTACACTTCAATAATCAGGAAATGGAAAAACCGTAGAGGACTATCAATAATGAAAGGAGAGTGATTCTGAAGAGCTTAAATCGTTGCTTATGTCTTCCGTCACGTCATAATAATGTGGTTTTAAAATACTTTCAAAAATACATATTAAGGTCATCGAGAGGAGCAGTTTGGGTTCAGTGCTTTTCAAATTTCTGGTTTGGGGATATGAACTAGATTTGAACCAGAAACAGCTAAGTCACTATTTTCTAATATATTATTTCCCAGCTATTCCATACAAAGTTTTGATGAATTTACACTTTTATACGCTGCCCCAATGCTTGAACAGTATTCCATGTATATAGGTTGTACTAAGTCAAAGGTCATTCAGAAATCCAGACACTTTCTCTCCCTACCTGTCTTTGAGACCCCACTCACAATTCCACAAAATTGATGGATGAAATGGCCCCAACTACTGGCACATGCACACACCTTCAAAATGGCCAGCCCAAATGGAGCGTTACATCCAAACATGCCTTTAAAGAGTAAAGTACCCTCGTGGCCGCCAGGGTTGTGGAACGAAATGGAGCTGGCCATTTGGGGCTTGACGGTGCGGCTATTGCTGTAAAGCCCAGATAACAGTGTTCCTTAGGAAGGGAAAGTGATAGGGCCTAGAATCAGCCACTCGTTAAATCACACGGCTCAAATGACTCAAAATGGCTGCCTAAATGAGATGCCTGACAACCACAGGACTGCTATCAACGTGATTTTATGTGTTCTGTCCTTTTTGAGAATCACCCATATTTAGTCTCCACCAGAGATCCTTGGCTAAGAATCTTAGAAAACGTAAAAACTGAGCTGTTTCTCTAACATATTTTTGACTCCAAACCAAAATAACACCTACATATTTTTGTACACTACCATTCAAATTTTGGACTCACTTTTTGGTCAAAGAAAAGCATTTTTTTGCCCTTTAAAATAACAGCAAATTGATCAGAAATACAGTGTAAACGTTGTTAATGTTGTAAATGACTATTGTAGCTGGAAACAACTTTTATGGAATAATGATTTTTTATGGAATATCTACATAGGCTTTGTGAGAATAAAGTGTGACTGTACACTTTGTTTTAAGTTAAATGTGTTTAGATAACAGAAATGTGTTTTGTATCGATTTGCAGGGAGTCACTTTCTGTCAAAACTCATCAAAGTAATAAACAAATGGGATTATAGTACTCTGGGTAGTTACGCCCTCTGTATGAATGAGCGGGTTTTGCCAATTCCTAACAACAACGATAGAAATTACACTTTACTATTTAATAAGTGATTTAATTCTCTCCCTTGACTTCAACCGGGTACATTCTTTATTAAATTCCTACTATACGTAACGGCTGTGTTCCTACAGTGTACAGAGGCCCATTATCACCAACCATCAGTCCTGTTTTACAGTGGCACTTTGTGTTTGCTAATCCAAGTTAATCATTTTAAAAGGCTAATTGATCACTAGAAACCCCTTTTGCAATGATGTTAGCACAGCTGAAAACAGTTGTGCCTATTAAAAATTGAATTAAACTGGCCTTCTTTAGACTAGTTGAGTCTCTGGAGCATCAACAGTAGTGGGTTCATTTACAGGCTCAAAACAAAGAACTTTCTTCTGAAACCCAACAGTCCATTCTTGTTTTAAAATAAAGGATATTCCATGCAAGAAACTCAAGAAACTAAAGATCTTGTACAACACTATTGAATACTCCCTTCAAAGATCTGCACAAACTAATCTCTAACCAGAATAAAAACTGGGAGGCCCCGGTGCACAACTGAGCAAGATGACAAATATATTGGAGTGTCTGATTTGAGAAGTGGATGCCTCACAGGCCCTCAACTAGCAGTTTCATTAATTAGTACTCCCAAAACACCAGTCTCAACATCAACAGCAGGATGCTGGCCTTCTTGAGGCTGAGTTGTAAAGAAAAAGCCATGTCAGTTTGGCCAATAGAAAGAAAAAGAACACACACTGGACAAAGCTGCTAGAGGAGCGCTTGATGCAAACTGTCAAGCATAGTGGAGGCAATGTGTTGGTCTGGGGGTGCTTTGGTGTGGGTAAACTAGGAGATTTTTACAGGGTAAAAGTGATTTTGAATAAGGAAGGCTCTATCACACCATTTTGCAACACCATGCATGCCAATTTCCTTTGACAACAGGACAATGATCCAAAGCACAGTTTCAAACTATGCAGGATATATTTTGTGAAGAAGCAGTCAGCTGGTATTTTGTCTATAATGGAATGGCAAACACAGTCTTCAGGTCTCAAACTAATTGAGCTGTTGTGGGAGCAGTTTGACCGTATGGTGTGTAAGTGCCCATCAAACCAGTCCATCTTGTGGGGTGTGCTTCTGGAAGCATGGGGTGAAATCTCTAAAGATTTCCCCAACAAACGGCAAAGGTCTGCAAGGCAATAATTGCTGCAAATGGAGGATTCTTGGACAAAATATTTTGAAGGACAATTATTATTTCAATTATTAATTTGTATTTTGTCAGTGATGTCAATGATTATATGTCCCATTCATGTTGCTATAATTGCTATTCAAATAGATGTAATGTATGTTTTCATAGACATCAAGGACATTTCTAATTGACTCCAAACATTTGAATGGTAGGGAAAAGAAAATATATATTTTTCTATTACTAAGAAGTTGTCTTCATTGTTTTCAATGTAAAAGCATTTGGGGCTATTTTTCTAATGGTTTCAGGATACTTGTGTGTCCATAAAACTGTCTTGTTATCCTCAGAGAAATTGACATTTGTGAGAGCTGGAGCTTATTAATGGGCATTATTACAATGCGGATAGATATATCATATCAGAAACATGTGTATTGTAGCTATCCTTTAAAGTTATAATAAAGAGTATATTGTTCACAGACCTTCATGTTCTGTTAGTTTTTAACCACTTTAGCCCCCACACTATCTTTGTTGAACATGTGCAGTCAATGAAATTCTTCCAGAGAATGAGCCTCCTCCCCATGGTAGATTTGAATAGGGAGAGACATATTCGTCAACATACAAAATGTCCTGTTCCGTTCACATTCATCAGTAAACATGCAGGAGATGTAAAACCAAGATGGATGCTGAAAATCCAACAGAAAGGAAATCATTCAAAATGCCGGTGACGAGAAAGGAGGTCGTAATTTAGGTGGAAGAGTGGGAAGACTCCATAGTGATTTAAGAGGTCTAAAGCGAGTGCTATGATTTAAGAAGGGATGGGGAGAAGGAGAGTAAATTGAAAAGGAACCAAGGGCAATGTGGCAATCAATGACATTTTCCAAAAGGGGAGTTTATGGACAGAAAAAAAGGGAATGAGTCGGAGAAAAGGGAGGTGTAGTGGCAGTTTATTGACAAACTAGGAGAGAGAAAGAAAAGAAAAGCGAGACGAAAAAAGAAAAGTGACAATTTGAGACCCAGGGAATGCATAATTCATAAAGAGGGTGAATTGGAAAGAGGGACTGTTTGGAGATGAAACACCAAGAGAGATAGAGAATAGCTCCATGGAGGTTTTACGGCATATCAGAGAAACCGCAGGTATAGGAATTTAATGGTGTCGCCAGAATATCAGGGAAATATGCCAACCAACGTGGGTGGGTTCTGTGAGGCATAAGGTTGCAGGTATAAATCTAAGGTAGTGTCATCACAAATCCCAAGTCTATTTGACAATCATATCTATTCTATATAGTTAATTTCTAACTGATTTTTCAGTAATGTTTTACCTTCCTTAAAGGAACCTGTGGGAGGTGATTTGTGACTGCGGACAGCTCTTATGACTCCATTGCCATTGGTCTGTTTGGGCCCCTGTACACAAGCTCAATTGAGACCAGAATCTTTAAAGCTCTCAGTAACTCCCCTGTAAATAAACTGGGATGAATGGAAAGGTTTTTCCTCACTGCCCTTTATCAGGGTTTGTTTCCCACCATGCACCACTGTACGCTAACAAGAGAGGACAGCCAATCGAAGTGACTCAGCTTAAGCACTGTGTTCACAGCCTTGTTTTCCGTTTAAGAGCAGGATACACACACGCACGCACGCACACACTAAGGCGATTTAACTGTTGCAGTAATGACAGAGGCAAACAGTCCTGGAGTAGCAAACGAAAATTCATGGATGAGTGTAAGTCTGAAACTGACGTTATTGGGGAGCAGCATCCATACATTTGGTGACTCACTGAAAACGTATACCTTTGTGACTGTGTGTGTGCGTGTCTGTGCATGCGTGTGTATGTATGTACAAAACCGGTCATACGTTTGGACACATTCTAATGATTCTGTGTTCATCCATATATAAAACTCTGGGTTGAGGAGGTTGAAAATGATAAACATCCTACCGTGGGCCTCAGAAGTCATTCCTCATGCAAGCATTAAGCAATGGACTTGCTAAAGGCCCCAACAGATACGCTCTTCAAACAGCATGGCATAATCAAACCAGCCCACTCGATTCATTGGATCCAGCTCCCTTTGCCCACACAAAGTACAAGGAGCTTCGAGTATGCGCTCACACCTTGTGTGTGTGTGTGTTTGTGCATGTACAGGCCTACAACTGTGAGTACCTATGATGTCGGGTTTCTGGGGCATGAAGAACTGGTAGAAGGTGGGCTCCGAGAGGCCCTTGACGTTGCGGGCCGTGATCTCCACCTCGTAGCGCGTGTTCCACTGCAGTGGCTGAAGTAGAGCAAAGTCATGCTGTCCTGACACCAGCTTTGTCATCCACTGATCCTCCTTATCCTGGGGAGCGAGAAAAGGTGGGCGGGAGGATAGCGAGAGGGGAAGAGGGGAAGGCAAGGAGAGAGCAATAAGAGCGTGAGAAGGGTTAAGAAAGACAGAGAAAAGGACAGGGAGAGAGAGGGAGGAAAGCGATGGATAGGGAGGGAGAATATTCAATGACAGTTGGAGACCAAGGACACTCACTAAATTACAGCCTTTGCATGCACTTCATCAAATTCACATTAAACATAGATCAAAGTAATTACATTGCAAATGTTTGTAACCTTGATTGTGTTTCTCAGAAAAATCTTACATAATGGTATTTTCCATCAGAGGCAAACCATTGGTGTAATAGAGCCATTGTGTACATTGATTGAGTTAAAAATGTTTTATTGCAATTACTGGGCTACCCTAGCACATATCCACAGCTTGGTTTCTATTTCCCAACAACGGAGAAGGACAAGTTCACCACTTCATCCTTACTATCTATCCTGCCTTTCATTTCCTCTCTTATTTCATTTTCCCTATATTCACCTCAGTCTCATGTATGCCCCATCCATTCCACTCCTCCCTCCCTTTGCTTTAGTCTCCTCAAAATCTCCTATGTTTCCTCACATCTTCTTCTCCTTCCTACTCCTTTACCCTCTTCCCCCTCCCCTGTCCCCACACCACTGCCCCTGTCCTCCCCACCTCCTCCCAGGTCTTGCCTTTCGTCTCCTTTCTTTAAATCAGCTTTTTATCTCGTCATAGGAAAACCGGGTGGAGGAAATTGAAGTGTCACAATGTGAGGGCTGTACTTTGACAGCATGCCAAATGCATATTCAACCGTTTAGACTCCTAGGCTTCTTCCACCAAAATGTCCAAATGCAAGAGGTTGAATAATATGGAAAAGACTTAGCAAAAACAGGCCATGGTTGACTTTTTCAGGGTCGTAGTCGGTGGAATAGGGCGGAGTAAAGCTAAGACCAACCCAGCATCAGAGAGCAGTTAAATTCTGTGTGTGTGGGGGGGTCTATTTCAAGGCTGCACAACCCCATCCCTGGAATGGGGTCTCCCTCCCAGTGTCTCTCTCAAACCCATTTGAGAATAACCTGTTTCAGTGTTTCATTCATCTGATTACTAGAATGAATCGTGCCAAATTACAGTTGTCCGAAAACTTTCAGGACGTTAGTGCACCCGGAACAGGGTTGGGCAGGCCTGGTCTATGCTACGTTTGTGCAAGACTGGGTATTCTTTCTTAAAAAATATATTTTCTGGCATTTTGTGCTCAATTGTTAGAGTGTGTGGTGACGAGTCCATGCACTGAATGTGACAGATTTGAACAGACACGGCAGTAGTACATGTGCACCAGAGGCTGCGGCTTAGACCACCGGACAACTCAAGGACACACTCATGTTGATTAACATTTCTTTGTTCGCGCATGTCTGTGTATGTCTGTGTGCTTGTTTACGCTTATCTGCATCTGCCTGACTCTGAGTGACAGTGAACGAAAAAGGATTGGATGGCAGGATTAACGCAGTGCTTCTGACCATTCCTCCAAATTTGTCCTTCAAAGGTCCTTTCGCTGAGCCTCTGACCTTCTCTTAACACTAGAACCACCAAGCCTTTCAGAACAACAGTATCAGCCAGAGCCGAACGCCATTGGTCATCATTAGCACATGAATCATCCCTGTAATCACACACATTCTCTTCCACCAGTTCAGAATAATCCCAAAATTATGAATTACAGAATTTGTTTGTTTTAAATGGTTAATGAATTTGTAGAATACAATAATGCGTTTGTACTGAAGGTCTTATCATACAAAAACATCAAGAAAACAATACAAAGAAAGATAAATTTTAAGAACACTGGCTATAGTATTTTAATTTATTAAGCCCTATAAATGTACAAAATGGAAATTACACAACATTTAAATAAATTATAATGGATTCATTTTTATTTTTATCGGATTTTGAAGATGTACAAGGTAAAATAACAGACCTTATCAACAAGTTTTGTACATATGCCTGAAGCACGGTTGCTTGCTAAACAAACAAAAAATTCATGGAATGAATAACATATAGGTTAAAGCCTATTTGTAGAAAGATAATTGATAGATCGAAGGATATGTAGCCCCTCTATGTAAAAACACTGCAGTTTATTACTAAATTAATTTTATTTGTACATTTGATTAGCAGAGTAAAAGGATGATCAAAGGATAACTTACAATAGTGTCTTGCAGTGGCATTTCATTTCATTATTAATTATTTAGCGTTTTGTTTTGTGAATAATTATTTCGTAATTCGTTTCGCTTTAATGCAACTCATTCATCCCCGGGAGAACAAGGTGAACGGCCGGACTGTCTTAGTTATGTGGTATGAAGTTGCTATACGTCATGCAATCACCTAATGTGCATTTGCATTTAAATTCCTGATCAGTACAACCAAGGGCCCTTAAGACAGATTGACAGCCACCCACTTGGCTGTCATGCAGATCAGGTGCTGCTTGCTATTACCACGGCGGGTCAGGGACTGTTAGCGAAAGTTGTCATTGCCTTTGTAAAGTTGTCAGTGCCTCTATCCGGGAACTTAAAAGATGACATCTGAGTTCCACCAAAGTGAAAAAACTAAAAATATTTTTTGCACTGAGGTTCACTTTCATTTGAGCTCGTAGTTAACCTTCGCTGCCTTTGTCAATTGAGTGAGTCACGTGAGTTTTTAACTGTTTTATTGAAAAACAATACCAGACAGCCATGCGTCACATCACTGCTCAACTCTTGACTGGTCAACAGTGTGCGAAAGGAGCTGCAAGATAGTTATTTATTTATGTGTGTGCCAGATTACAAATGAACTGGAATACGTCAAGTTTATAATGCAATTATTATTTATTTTGCCCAATCAGGACAGTAACTTGTTAGTTTTATTAGTCCCAACTTGACTTTTCACTGGCCCGGGGCCAACGATATTGTCGAGCCCTGTCTCCTAAGATCAACAGTAATGTGTAATACCTTTGTTGATAGGTACAGTGGGGCAAAAAATTATTTAGTCAGCCACCAATTGCGCAAGGTCTCCCACTTATAAAGATGAGAGATGCCTGTAATTTTCATCATAGGTACACTTTAACTATGAGAGACAAAATGAGAAAAAAATAACCAGAGACTCACATTGTAGGATTTTTAATGAATTTATTGGTAAATTCCTCGGTAAAATAAGTATTTGGTCACCTACAAAAAAGCAAGATTTCTGGCTCTCACAGACCTGTAACTTCTTCTTTAAGAGGCTCCTCTGTCCTCCACTCGTTACCTGTATTAATGGCACCTGTTTGAACTTGTTATCAGTATAAAAGACACCTGTCCACAACCTCAAACAGTCACACTCCAAACTCCACTATGGCCAAGACCTAAGAGCTGTCAAAGGACACCAGAAGCAAAATTGTAGACATGCACCAGGCTGGGAAGACTGAATCTGCAATAGGTAAGCAGCTTGGTGTGAAGAAATCAATTGTGGGAGCAATTATAAGAAAATGGAAGACATACAAGACCACTGATTATCTCCCTCGATCAAGGGCAAGATCTCACGCTGTGGGGTCAAAATGATCACAAGAACGGTGAGCAAAAATCCCAGAACCACACGGGGGGACCTAGTGAATGACCTGCAGAGAGCTGGAACCAAAGTAACAAAGGCTACCATCAGTAACACAATAAGCCGCCAGGGACTCAAATTCTGCATTGCCAGACGTGTCCCCCTGCTTAAGCCAGTACATGTCCAGGCCCATCAGGTTTGATAGAGAGCATCTGGACGATCCAGAAGAGGATTGGGAGAATGTCATATGGTCAGATGAAACCAAAATAGAACTTTTTGGTAAAAACTCAACTTGTTGTGTTTGGAGTTGCATCCAAAGAACACCATACCTACTGTGAAGCATGGGTTGGAAACATCATGCTTTGGGGCTGTTTTTCTGCAAAGGGACCATGACGACTGATCTGTGTAAAGGAAAGAATTAATGGGGCCATGTATTGTGAGATTTTGGGTGAAAACCTTTCATCAGCAAGGGCATTGAAGATGCAACTTGGCTGGGTCTTTCAGCATGACAATGATCCCAAACACACCACACGGGCAACAAAGGAGTGGCTTCGTAAGAAGCATTTCAAGGTCCTGGAGTGGCCTAGCCTGTCACCAGATCTCAACCCTATAGAACATCTTCGGAGGGAGTTGATAGTCCGTGTTGCCCAGCGACAGCCCCAAAACATCACTGCTCAAGAAGAGATCTGCATGGAGGAATGGGCCAAAATACCAGCAACAGTGTGTGAAAAACTTGTGAAGACTTACAGAAAATGTTCGACCTCTGTCATTGTCAACAAAGGGTATATAACAAAGTATTGAGATGAACTTTTGTTATTGACCAAATACTTATTTTCCACCATAATTTACCAATAAATTCATTAAAATCCTACATGTGATTTTCTGGATTTGCTTTCTCATTTTGTCTCTCATAGTTGAAGTGTGCCTATGATGAAAATGACAGGCCTCTCTCATCTTTGGGAGAACTTGCACTATTGGTGGCTGACTAAATACTTTTTGCCCCACTGTATGTAATAATAACTAATAAATAATAAATAATAATGTAATAATTAAAAAATATATTCTAGATGAAAATGTCATGCTCACTGCACATTATCTATAGGATATTTCATTAAAGTAGAAGTGCACTCACATGCAAATCTATGAAAAGTTTCTTAATAGTTGTTCAATTCCGGAGCCACTAGTAGCTACGCAATATTCAAGGCCCAAATAAACAGGATATACTTATTTGTCGTCTTCTCTTAAACTATTTTGGTCGGTTTCACATGGAGCCTGGTTTATATAGAGAAATTGCCATCCCATATATGGACAGGCTAGCAAGTGAGTTGTTGACATAATTGTATTTCAAACTCAACCCTGTATTACATGGAGAACCTTTATTACAAAAATCCTACAATGTGATTTTCTTAATTTTCTTTTTCTAATTTTGTCTCTCATAGTGGAAGTGTGACAATGATGAAAATTACAGGCCTCTCATCTTTTTAAGTGGGAGAACTTGCACAATTGGTGGCTGACTAAATACTTTTTTGCCCCACTGTAGTTGGCTAGTGGTAAAGAATGATTGGTATTTCGTTTCTTAAAAGAAATATTGAGATTTACATTTTAGATTTACATTTGTGAAAATGCTGAATCTCCTATTGAAAAACGGTAACAAGTAATACATATGTTGAACTGTCAAGTAGCCTATATTGTTTGCATTATGTTTCAATAATAGCTTCATTAAATTGTTGAATGGTCATGGAATGATCGTCTTCAACCAAGACTCCATCATTTATTTGGGAGTATCTCAAATTCATCCACTGATGTCATGCAGTCTGTGAGGGGTGATTAGTGCAATTTGCGTACTACTAGTGGGCTGCCTCGGTATCAACATTAAGTGTTGTGGGCAGCCGGACGATTAAGTCTGAAAATAGGGTAAAAAAAATTGGGAAATAGTTTTCTGTTTGTTTGTTTTATTTTAATTACAAACTCAAATGGCAATTCCCGTATGCATTTGGCGGTCCTAGTGTTAACGTGAGATTTAAATCTGGTAGAGTAAGCATTGGCTACATGAAATCCCATGAAATAAATGCTCTATTTAAGTGCATGCATGTTTATGTGTGTGAAAGACTAGATGAATATAAATTTGCTTGTATGTGGACAAATATATTACATTTGTATGTTTAGTACATTTGCAAGCTTGTTTATCGGTTTGCAGCATCTGAGACAGACTGAATATATATACCAGCTAGTCTCTTTAGAATAACATATATTTACCCCCCATTGTTTCACTGCTGAAAACCAAAGTACTTCAAAGCAGTTCCTCACAAAGGCATAAACAAAACGTGTGCACTTGTTTCTTTTTAGGCATTGAGTGTGTGTATGTGTGTTTCTGTGTGTCAGCATGGGGTTAGGAAATAAGAGCAATGCTCCCACAGAACATTCTCAATTCAGCCACCCACTCATAATTTCTGTAGGCAGATGAGATTTACTCAACTGGCGCACACACACACACACACACACACACACACACACACACACACACACACACTAGAAAACAATACCACATAGCCTTTTATCATAAGAGGGTGTGTGAAGCATCTACAACCATTAAAATGAAATATAAATTCAACAATTCATGCAGTCCAGTGATTGTATACTAAGAGAGGGAAATTCAGTAGAAGTGGCCATATCGACTCAGTGGTAATCGTGTGATTGAAAATGCATGGACCAAACAGGCCTTATAAAGGGGTACTGGTAACACACTCAGGATAAATGCATTTGTTCTTAACCTTTTTGCATAAATATACCCTCCACTCAGATTCGCCTGAGTACGTCCTCCTGGTTAACCAATCACTAGGCCTAGTCCAGGTGTTAGGCCTTGTTCAAGTCCATTTTACTAAATGATATAACTTGATTTTACAGTTTCTCTTGGCCTAAAGAAAATAGTCTATAGGCCAAGAGAAACTGGATAGCAATGTTCAGTTTCCATCTAACCACCACAAGCTAATCCTACGAGGCAGCCAGCTTTAAACAATTGGTTTAATAAGCAGCTGTTTTTTCTCTGACTGCAGTTATCGCTACCCTTCCTGACATCAAACTACTCACGGTCTTGTACTTTACGATGTACTCCACAATGGGCATTCCCCCATCATCCTGCTTCACCAGGCCCAGTCGGTAGGCCTTGCCCACTCCTCTCTGGCCGTGCACAGCTGGGGGGCTGGGCTCACGTATGGGAAGACTCTGGAAGGACTCTGTGTGGCTAAACTCGCCCTGGCCCTTCCCGTTGACTGCCGCCACTCGCACCTCGTATGTCGTGTTGGGCTCCAGGCCCATCAGCAGTACTGTCGCTGAGAGGTTGAAAGATTAGAAAAGACAGACAGACATACAGGAAAAAACATAGATGTCAGATAGGGATGCTGACGTAGACAGGGACATTTCTGCGATTAGTCGTGTGAAAGTGAAACCCCTGCGAGTGACAGCCCTACCGAAGCACTAGTCTGACAGACGTCTCCCCCCTCCGACTTGTTCCTGCCGCATCCCACTAACACACCCCAGCACCTCACTGCGCCACCTGGCAAACAAGTCGGCTTAGCAGACTAACAGCATTGCTAACGGTGCCAATATCCCTCCAATGAGGCGTGGTGGACACTAAAGTTAATCGTTAAAAGCACTGCAATGCACTAATGTGGGGGAGGTCAGGGGTGGTACAGCTAATGCTAATGCTAGCCCATTGTATCACATTGTCAATAGGCTGCCTCAAATTTCAAGTCCCTATCAGAGCCATTCTAACTCTGCGGATGGGTCATATCATTGTAGGGCTTTGCAGACGGATTCGTTGGCCTACGTGGATCGGATGAGTAATCCACTGCAGATGAGCTAGCTAGTGTACCTCCTTCCTACCCTCCTTCCATTCATGGCCGGAGATAGTAGTGTTGTATACTGGGGCTTTGAGTCAATATGTGGGAGTGCTTTTTGCGTGGATTCGGGTTGAAAGCATCTGTAGCACTCCATTGTTGATCCTCCAGGATTTGTAGATGGTAAATAATCAGCTTCAATATTTGGAGGGAGGAAAATAACATCACCGTACCTCTTATACACCTAATATCATCTCGACCAGAGGGATTTCATTCATTATTTGGACAGAATGGCACCAGAACATGTCATGAACTATCGTGGACACAAAAAACATTAACTCATACAAAAGCCCACCACTCTCAAAATAACAATGCATGGATAAATCTGTAGAGCGCTGTGACATTTTTGCAGCAGTCAGCCAAAAATCTCAGATTTCTATGTAAATTTGCAGTCTAATTTTTCTAAAGTAATTTACATAGCTTTCATGGTTCGTCATGCGGAAAGCCCAAAAGGACGTCCAATTCAGAGTTAGGCTTTTGCTGAACTTGGGTGAAGGTTGTTGTTTTGCAAGTTGCGCTGCTGTAAAAGTGTGCTAAGGGAAATGGCTGCTTTGCAATTGTATAATGGGGGATCTAAATACAAAATGAGCTATTTACAAAGCCTTGGGCTCTACCAGGGGTTTGATGAGACCTTTAGTTAGCACCAGTGCCATTCAGATGAACAAATTGTGCCAACTCATTATACACAAAACTGTTTTATAGTGCAAATGTGCATCATTACTATTAAGGCCCTGAAGTGGCTACGATGATTAAATTGAATGTCAATTTCCGACTGGTAATTAGTTGATTTCCCTATCTCAGTTAACGTGCTCACCTCGAGACTATGAAGGCGGTTAAACAGAATGCACTAACTGAAAGGCACACTGGATAAGAGCATCTGCTAAATGGAAATGGGTGGAACACAAAAACTATGAAGAATTCCTACATTGTACACCCCTGCACTGTCTTCATTCTCTTCGTACATCTCTGTTGGATAAATCATCGGTCGCAATTGTTTCTTTTTCGATGTTCCCCTTTATAATCAGATTTTTTTTCTTTATTTTTCCCCTCTTTAACTTTCCATTTCTGTTCTCATTGCCTTTATATATCACTTTGCGCTCCCTCCATCCCTCAGTGCCTCCCTACTGTTTAGTATTCGCAACGTTCCACATCACTATTGTAATTGACTCCAAAATGAGGGATATTAGCGATAAGCCCTTCAGGTTTGTCAGTCCTGCTTATCGTCTGAGCATTCGTCCTTCCGAGTTCCCCTTTTTTGAAGTCCATATCACGCGGTGCCTCAGAAATCAATTTGGAGTTGTGGAGCCAGAGCGGGAAGGAAAGAGAATGGGAAAGTCAGAGGCTGTTGCTTTTCAGCCATGCTGGATAGCTTCTCCATTTCTCTCACTCTCACTCGTTGTCTCTCCGTCCTCTGTCCTCTCTCAATCCCTCCCCCTCCCTTCTACGGGCTCCGTGACCCGAGCGTAGGAGGCCCCCTGATCCTGTGGAGGCCGAGGCTCACAGCGGAACGACGGTTTTAAAGGATCACAGCTTGGATCAAGTGGCCACGGCTCCATGGTCACGCTTGTTTGGCTGTTTCGCTGGGTTCGACGTGTGTGATGTCGGGAGCTAACGTGCGGAAACAAAGGTACCGTCAAGGATGAGGGGTGTTTGGCTGACATAGGTGGGGCTGAACCTTTCATTGAAAGACTGAGCCCTGGTTAGTCCCTGAGCGCAACACCTTTTTCTGTCTGAGTAAAAATGTGAGGTACATATACGGAATGGTTGTGTCACTCTGGCGCAGGTTACCATAAATAACACCACCACCATGGACAATAAGGTTAATGATAATGATGATAATGACAGTATGGTAATAATGTTAAACAGCTAAATGGTGTTGAAGTTGCTGATGAAGATGGTAATGGAAAATAACATTGAGAATAACAAAATGACATCATAATTACCACAATTTTATTAATAAAGACCAACATAAAAAAACACAATCCTATCCCACCCCTAAACCTTATCCAAAACCTAACCTTAACATTAACTCATAACCTTTATTGTAAAACCAACTGTAATCGTAATCAGCAGAGAGTTTAACTGTCTGTGAACAATTACAGAAAGACACCAGTACTCTGAAAATGAAGTGCATCCAACAGGGGGAATCAAGGTGTCCAGCATGTGACTTACTTTGAACACCATGTGACTTGACATCTCTCCAGTCCTGCGAGCCCACTTCCTTGTAGTTGACCAGGTAATGGCCAATGGGAACACCGCCATGCGAGTCGGGCTTCATAAAGGTCACCGTAGCGCTGCGCTGCGACACAGCTGACAAGCGCACTGAGTATGGGTTTGAGGGCACGTCTGAAAGAGAGCAGAGAAATCAGGTGGCACACTAATACCACCCTCCATCCCCCAAAGTGCCCTTGGTAACATGACGGCACACGGACGTCTGTATTTTATTTGTCTGGAAATATTATGTTGTTAACTGGTTGTTATGGCCAAATCAATTCCTGAGACAAAGATACAGAATGTTGCCATACCAACTTGGGCATCTTGGTTTTGGCGATGCAGAACGCTTTATGTTATCCCACACACAGTGTTCAGGCGTGGTTCAAAAAGCCAAGGCCATTATATTTATCAGCAGTCGACTCAATCCCGTTATCACACAAACACTTCCCTTTTATCTGGCTGAGCCACGGGGCTCGAGCGAACCAAAAGAAAGCGTTTCTGTCCTGCCGAGCCTCTCTTTCATAAGAGCAAGAATACATTATAGAAAGAGAAGCCTTTCAACACGGTTGTGAGGAACACAAGGACCTGCATGCACAGACCTGCACACACATAACCATACGGAGCAAACACATGCACATATACAAACATAAACGCACAACACGCAGGAAGGGAAACTACCAACGATATGGATAAAAGATTTGAAGGTCTGTGTACAAAGACAGATTTAACAATTGATTCTTAAACCCCAGCATATTTCTTCCAAACAACAAGTCGTGTGAGTTGTTATAGGTGAACAGTTTGAATGTTTATCTAGCAACATATCTTCTACACATAAACATTGCTTTGCCCCCTTGCTTCTATCTCCTTATATAATTAGCATCTTAGCCATTTGGCTAGCATCATGGCTAATACTGCCAGGTTGGCCTGATGAGAAAAACTGGCAGCTAGATATTTCAGACCTCTGGTGCAAACTACTGGTTTTAGCAAACATTCATGAGTATGGCATTGTGAATGCTTGCACTGTGGTTGCATGCAGTTGAAGCCCTCAGAGTCAATTCTTCTGTCGTTAACTACACAGCAAGTCAGATGCTTTGTTCAGATTAAAAAGACTGTGTTTTAAGTTGGCGCAACCCCATAATGTCTTGAGCAATAAATCAAATATAGCACCACAAGTGCTGGTTTAGATTCAGTGTTGCTTTGTGACTCAGAACTAAAAAAGAAGGTCTCTGTTCCTCATTCAGCACTTGCAGGCACTTTGTCAATACAGACCGCAATCCTTTTTTAGCATTACAAATAATGCATGGATTCAGAACTATGATCTGCCAGTCCCTTGCATCAATAGCATTCATATTATAATCATATCTTAACAGATGCATTAGGGTGGGTTTCCATAAGACACTGATTTTGAATCCAGTGTTGTTGGCTGACAGTGTTGGGTCAAATACTTCAATCTAGAGTAATAACCATAGAGCTGACTCTCTATCTAATGATGAGATGTTAAAGGCGAATGGCTCTCAGCGTGAAATGAAGTGAAGTGTGTGTGTGTGTGTGTTTTGGATCTGTCATTCATTCATTCAATTGATCCCCAATGCCCTGATTTAGTCTGATGACTTGTTATTCATGACGACACCCCATTGCAAAAGCGAGAGATCCAAATCTTAATTGAGCGCACAGCCAAGATTTCTTCAGTGTGTGTGAAAGAGATGTTATAAGTTAATGCACATATAAACACATAAAGTACATGCATATTGAATGGCCTTGCAAAAACTACACCTTAAGTCCTTAGAAGTATTCTTTCTGGAGACTGAGTGTTTGAAGTAATTGAAAATGCACTATAGAGAATTGAATTGCTGTATTGTATATAAGCCTGCATAATGTACCGTAATTTAAGGGGGTAATTTAGTAAACTGCTACAGTATGTTAAATCAGCAGGCACTACTTGAGATTAGGTTAGGCTAAATAGAGATTGGAGGGTGGTTATGGGATTTACTGCCATGGCCAGTAAGAAAGTTATACACCAGCAAAGAGAGCAAGAGAGTTGAAATCATTGGAATTATCCTCCTTGTGTTTGCAGTGATGGCATCAGTCAAAAGTAACAAATTTGACTGGTCACCTAGGAAACATATTTGAGCACTTGTGCCTCGCGGATAATACGCACTGTGATCAATTTTGTATATCTATTGTAATATGTTCAATTTCATCCATATTAGGCAAATTGTTTCCCAGATTCAATCTGTATGATAACAAGAGAATGTCCAATGTGCTATAATAAGGGGGTTTTGTGTGGGGACTGTAACACACTCCCTGAGGATCTACATCATCAGGCCAGCACTTACCTGCCTGGGCCAAGATGAACTCCTGGTACTTTGCTCCAATGTTGTTCCGGGCCGTGCAGTTGTAACGTCCAAAATCCCTGTCTGAAACAGGAGTAACCTATAAAGAGAGAAACAGCTGAGTGAGCTTAGAGGAAGGAGCTTAATGAACATACAAACAACATCACTGCCAAACTAAAATATCAACAAAAGACCTCTGGGTTATGCTTTGCTTGCTCAACCAGAAATGCTGAAGCAAACAGAGGTCAAACCTGTCCAGATTGGAAAGGATTGAAAATAAAGACACTTTCAGACCGAATTAGGTGTCTGATACTCAGAAGCCAGAAAATTGCAGACTGAGATAAACATACCTTCCGAACAATCTTGGTGCAAACTAGTGGTTTTAGCAAACATTCATGAGTATGTCATTGTGAATGCTTGCACTGTGGTTGTATGCAGTTGAAGCCTTCAGAGTCAATTCTTCTGTCGTTAACTACACAGCAAGTCAGATGCTTTGTTCAGATTAAAAATACTGTGTTTTATATTGACACAACCTCATAATGTCTTGAGCTCAACCAGAAATGCTGAAGCAAACAGATGTCAAACCTGTCCAGATTGGAAAGGATGGAAAATAAAGGCACTTTCCGACCAAATTAGGTGTCTGATACTCAGAAGCTAGAAAATTGCAGACAGAGCTTAACATACCTTCCAAACAATCTTCAATGGCCACAGGTTTGGGCGATATACATTGGCTTTGGTATTCAGGCCCTTTCACTATCTCCAAATGTTTTGGTGTAATAGACATATTTTATAATTGATTGAAACATTTAATCAATAAATACACATCATCCTATAATGACTAAGAGAATGGCCGTTTCTACCATTCTTACTTGTAGAGCCTCTCAAGGTCTGTCAGATTGGATAGGTGTGTCGATGCACTGCAATCTTCAAGTTTCAACAGAAATGTTCAAATGAGTTAAAGTCCGGTCTTTGACTGGGCTAATTATGGACATTCACATTTTGGTTCCAAATCCACTCCAGCTTTGACTGTGTGCTTCAGGTTGTTGAATACTGAAAAATGTATCTTCGCCCCAGTCTGACGTCCTGTGCACTCTGCACCAGGCTCTCTTAAGGAGCTTTCTATGTTTTGCTACATTCATCCGTCCCTCACTAATGACCAGTCTCTCACTACATACCACTGAGAACTATCGCCATAGCATGATGCTCCTACCACCATGCTTCACCGTTGGGGTTTGGTATTGGAAAGTACTTTGCGATACAATATATATCATGTTACATTTCACCTACTTTTTTGTAACAATTTTATCTTCAGTTGCTTGTCAAAAAATATTGAGTGGTTTTGTTTTGTGATTGGATGTAGGGTTGACGTGTTTCCTCCTGCTCCTTTAAATCTGCATCGGAGTGTGAGCACCGACGTAGCTAATTAAAATGACAGACACCATCACCAGCATGGAAAGTTGTAAATTGGAGGACGTTGACGAGGGAAATTCCAATTCTTGACCACAAATGCCTATTCAAACATAAAAAATGAGGTTTGCGTTTGTACTCAAATCGTTTTTTCTTGTTGTTACTATGGCGCTAATGTCTTGAACAAAATATGTAACTAGCACGCAAGTACATTTTTGACCAACTCTTTCACTCTTACGTGAGTAATGTTTTCAGATGGTACTTAACCGAAAGGAGCCAGTTGAGGTGGTTCGGGCATCTGATAAGGATGCCCCCAAGACGCCTCCCTAGGGAGGTGTTCCAGGCAGGCCCAGCTGAGAGGAGACCTCGGGGTAGGCCCAGGACAAGGTGGAGAGGTTATATTTTGACACAGGCCTGGGAATGCCTCGGGATCCCCTAGTCAGAGCTGGCAAATGTAGCTCAGGAAAGGGAAGTTTGGGGTCCACTGCTGGAGTTGCTGCCCCCGCGACCCGATAACCGATGAGCGGATGAAGATGAGATGACTTTTTAGGATGAGTAACAGTACATTTACTTGAGTACAAATTTTCAGTACTCTACCGTGATTCACCACAATATCACCATACTTACTGAAGTGCTAAAGATAACCTCAAATAATATTAGGCTATACTTGAAAGAACAATCTTTAGCTAATCCCCATAGGCAACTCCTAATAAAAAGAACCACTCAATTTGAAATGAATTTAGACCCCAAAATAATTCTAGAATGCTGTTGCTGATTACTGAAAGTTTTCTCTATATATATCATATTCTTCCACAGATTTCAAACAAACAGACATAGCACAAAAACCAAAACCAAATTACAAGTTAACTTTGTTTTAAAGAGCACGCACTGTTCTCTAATTTGACAACACATGAATGTAACATGGAAATATAATTTGTTTTGTCCATTAACAATAAATAGAAAAACGTCTAACTTTGCAAAAAACTACATATTGCAAATAGATTGAGCCATCAGTCAAATTAGGTCAGTTCGGCTAATATGATCATAATAAAGCAAGCACAAGGCAAATCTCAAGACATATGATTTTTTATAAATGTTTAATTTATAAAAAATATTTGCGGGCAGACAACTTAATTATAGTGTGACAGACAAAACAAACCGGACAATCAAATGTCTAGTTAGCAATGGGGTTTTCCATATTTGTAAGAAATCTGAAGAAACGCGAGAAAATAACCATTCAGTCCGCTACACAGCTTTCCATTACTAGACTGAGCAAGCATCCATTAGAGCTCCACAGCCGATGTGCCTGTCTATCAAGATATCACGACAGGGTTGCTGTTGTCATCTAAAAGATATTACCAACATTTCAAGTATGGACAAAACAAAACTTATACTGTAGCCACAGTTTATTTCTTACTCACCTCAATATAATAATCGCTTTCAAGGATGTTTCTAACCTCGTATCACCAACCAACACGGAAACAATCTCTCCTAACGTAAAAAATCGCAGCTGCTTTAGCGCGAGCATTTTGAGTAAGATAAAATAAAATTAATGAAACAAATAAAGTTAAATGACAGCATACCATTTTCTGGTTTCTTATTAATGACATCATCCATGAGAAGACAGTGACAGGCTTTTAATTGGTAGATTTTGTGATATATGCACAACTATTATTGTTAAATAAACACCCCCGTTCATCGACTGCTACAGCAATTTAGAAGACGGCTGTCGACAGACTTAACTTTGGAACGCTATTTGCTATTGACTCAGTTCCAATAACATCGGAAAGAGACTCGCATACTAGTAGGGATTAACTGGAAGCTAAAGATTTTTTAAAGCATTTATTGGGGAGACGCCATGCACTCCCGAGATTTGAACAAGGATTAATCAAGGTGTTTAACTTTCAGGGAACACATATATACGTTTTTGTATCCTTGTCTACACGCTAATCCCCACAGCACATATAAACTTGGAATAACAACAATTTGAACTCCACATTTAAGGAATATCATTCTATGGGAGTTATCTTGCTACGTAAAGCATGCGTCATCATTTTATTTGAGCAAATCGAGGTACTGCAAGGTGTGGCTCCAAATAGAGTTCAGTTTTGGATGTTTGATCAGGTAAACCAGGCATTGGCAACTGGCGGGTCTCATGCGGCCCCCTCCCCCTCTTTTTGCAGCCCTAGGATGGATTTAGAAAACAGTAATGTTTTACCTTAAATGAATTGTAATGTTTGTATTGGAACCAACAAAATCTATGCTGGAAACCAAACAACAAGTAGACCTGAAATTATTTTTGCCTGCTTAAAAATGTAGCTGAGTGTGCTGATGTTTGTATCATAAAACACTTGATGTTACCTATTACAGAAGTATCAAAGTACTAAAAACATCAAAAAACATAGTGTTCAAAGGGTTCACACGTTTGATTACACGGCATCGAACATGCTGAATCCTGGGAAAGATGAGCAAAGCGAGAATACAGCACGTTATTCAGTATTTTAAAATCACCCAGATATGAGTGAACTAGCATCAGACCAAGTTTACTTTTAATGTATTTGTTAATAAGTTAATCTGCAGCCCCCTGATGATTGCGGTCCCCTGAGGTTATTCCAAGTTATCTGCGGCTTCCTCATGACCAGTATATAATATCTGTGGCCCCCACCCCGATCCAAGTTGCCCATCCCTGATGTAAACAAACACTTTTAGTTACCTTACTCAGAATAACAGTGGCCATGTGTTTCATAGTACCCACCTCTAGAAGGGACTTGCCATCAGTTGTGTGAACACGTGTGTTGGCAGTGCCCTCGGCTGAGATGGTGAGGCGCTCTCTTCTCCACAGCATGGTTGCTGGTGGGTTGGACTTGACATCACAGCTAATGTTCACCGGATTGCCCTCCCATGAGTAAAATATAGTTTGGTTGTTCAGGAACTTGGGCATGTCTGTCAAAGACACAACACAATTGATTGGACCAACGAGCAAAACATGCAATATTGGCCAATAAAAAATAAATAATAATTGGAAATGCAAGAACAAATACAAAGACCTGGTGAGAAATGCACACATTTATAAAACTAATCCTGAGGAGCTATGTACAAAAAGATCAAAGTCAAAAAAATTGGTTATTGGGTTTAAGCAGAATCTTACAATAGGGGAAAAAAACAGTGTCTCATTAATGCCTCGATTCACTCTCCCTAAAGTTGAAAGGAAGCTTAAAGTTAATTGAAGACACTGCAAGCTGGGACCAAGATCTCCATTACGATACGCTCTCTGTCCCTCAAGAAGAGAGGTTGGGCATGTGCGTATTTGCCTGCAAGCGTTGTGAGGATGGCCGATAACGAACGATCCCCCCGCTGCACTATAAGAGCAGTTGGCCATCGCTGCTTGCTGCTGCGTTCACACCATAGTCAGTAGAGTGCTATTATGGGCTGTTTTATGACTGCTCTCAGGATTTCATTAGGAAGATTGATGCCTGGCTCGCTGTCACAAAGTAGGACGTGCTTTCTTCCCTCCTCCTCGCCTCCTGACGCCAGTGACTTAATAAATGAGTTCATTAGCTCTGCAGCGACAGTTGGCTTAGCCTCTGCTACTAACACGGCACGCCTCTTGGTCCGAATTTTCGTCCCCTTCATTTCTGAATGTCACGTGTAGGGAGGGAGGGCGTGATGGGTCACTGCTCTGATGGCGCGGCGCTGTGAAGAGTGACGCGGTCACAGTGAACATGGTGACCCTTATGCGTGCACCTCACACAGGGGGCCACTTACGCACATTTCTAAGACAAGATAGACAGGAGTTTGTTTACCAGAAAGTGTGTATTGTAAGCTTGTGTAAATGTAACTTTAAGTGCACATCAACTTGGGCAATTATTACAAGGGCACACATAACAATAAAGCACTGCTGATTTAACTTAATTATCTGTGTTCTGAAATCTAATACTGCGAACTTCAGTTTTAAGCTTATTAGGAAATAAGACATGAGTAACAACATTTGTTTACCATGAAGTGCGTATGTTTATTAGTTTCTTTGTCCATGTGTGCTTCGTTTGTGTGTGTGGGCACGTGTGTGTGTCTGTGTGGGAGGGATTATAATGAAGCAGGATATCCTGGTACTAATTAGCCTTTCTGGAGGCCAGGCAACTCTGTCGTGATTAATCTAACATTTGTTAAAAGGGAAAACAGAGACAGTGTTAAACAATAGAATATTACTAGTCAGCAGCTTTGCGGCTGTGATGTTTTGCATGTGTATGGATGGCCCATGTAATCCCCAATTAGTAGATGTACAAGTGTGTTTGTTTGTGTGGGTGTCTATATTCACAGAGGTCCAGATGTATGGATACGTTTGGGTTTACCATAATTGTGGTGGTGGGTATTGTTTCAGCCTGATATCAGTTAAAAAGTGTCAATCTGGTAAAATCTTGCAAAATGATAGGAATCAGAATACATTTCTTAAGTTGTGGAAGTATTCGTGTATATTTTATATGGTATGTTCAGACTGCTACTGTATTTGTTACCTGTCATCAATCTGTAAGGATTTTCAAAAAAAAGTTTCAGTAATGTTTGTGTATAATGTTTTTGTGTAGGTGTGTTCAATTCAATCCTCCATATTTTTGATAAAATAATCAGAACTTTGTTTTAAACTGTACTTACACTCTATGTCAAGGAACATGCTCTTCTGGTGGCCCCCTATCCTACTGAGGGCCTCACAATCAAAGCGGCCCAGGTCGGAGAGCTTCACCCCACTGATGGATAGCATAGACCTTCCATGGCGGCCCCGCACATCAACGCGTCCATCCTGGCTCTGTGCACACACATTAACACAAATATGGACCGTGAGTGTATGATGTACACACAAGTACACACAGCTTTTATGGTGGAAAAGAGCACCGCACCCCACAAATCAGTGCCACATCAACGCCCCAACGAAAACAATTGGTAGATTTCAGAATCTTCCCTTCATGCCTGCCCCCTCTTAAGATCTCGTAGGGGAACTATATAAGGTCTCCCAGGGAGAATCTTTGGTTAGAGGCCAGAAGGAAAGATGATGAAGAGGACAAGGCTGGAAGACAAGAGTTGGAATAGATGGTCTTGGGATGCAAAGTGTCAGAGGAGCAGCACCCATTCCTCTCAACAGCTGTCTAAGTGTTGATGCTGCCTCCCCAAACACAGGGTTGGTCCTCTGAGTTTCCTTCCTCCCCTTGCACATTTGTTTTGGTTAATAAAATACCCACTGAAGACACCCTCCATGACCTTGCCCTTTGCAAGAAATTATACAATATTTCTACAACCCCACATACATACACTCACAACCCTCTCTCTCTGTCTCTCACTGACACACACGCGCACACACTTTTAGCTACTGACCATTTACTCCATCACTATCTCATACTTTTAAAACCATGTGAACTCATCTATTCAAACCAAGTATTTGACGTAAAATCTTTGTTCGCCTCTGGTCACGATTAATGTGATTGACTATCAATTGATTAACAATAATGAGAGAAAGCTACAGTATGGAGACAGATTGTCTCAATTTGAAGCCATGGGTCAATTAGATTGGGCGTAACTATCCCTCCATATTATCAACAATGATACCTAACGATGACAAACTTGCTCCAAATGATCAATTACGAGTTCTTCAGATAATTTTATGTGTTAAAATGAGCCTGTGTGTAAGTCCTAGATTGATAGGGTTCACACTTGGAACTCTTTTTTTTTTTTTCTCATTCAAAAGTAAACAAAGAATATAAACACTGGTTTGCTTGGTTTGAGGACTCTCCAGGCAAATAGGGTCTGTCACTGATTCCTCAATTGCTAGGATAAGGACCTAGGCACAGCACTCAAGACAATTGCAGTTGTAACCCCTGGGGAATGCCTGGAGTCCTCGTGTCTGGTCCAATTTGCCCTGTATATATCTTCCTCCCATCTGGGACCCATTTCTAAGTGTCCGTTTCATCTCTCTCCTTTAGCCATGAGACCTGGTGACTCTTGGGAGCTCAACCCCTTAAAGTCTGCGGATGGAAAATGCTTGCGTTGCCGCCAGCTGACTCTGCCGCCCACTCTATAGATCTCACAGGATAATCAATACGCATCCAGCCCCTTTTCTTGGCACTCTATTGCCAGCCCCTACGCCTACTTGTTAATGCCCCTGATAATGGCTCTATTGTTTCAGCCCTGGGCTTGGATGACACGGTCTCTTTTGCATGTAATTTTGGTTAACACCATCTCTCGCTGTTTCCAAGTTCAAAGAGGCCTTGCTTTCCTTCTTGAGCAATAAAGGGAAATGACAACATTTGTTGGATCTCGTTCGATCTTCCCATTAATGTCGGAATCATCCTGGTTTCGCCGTGAATAGGAAACCGGGTTATGAAAGTGTTGCTTTTTATTGCCACGGTCAAAGGGTGATTGTGCTACTGCACATATACAGCAGGTGCCCTCCACATTCCATCTGAACAGTTCAGGATTGGAACTGGACATTGAAATTTGTAGTGAATAGAAACTCTGTTTGAATAAACACTTGAGAATCATCCAGAAAGCAGAGCATATCTGCCAGAGGTACAGGTGCTGACTCGGCTTTGTGTATGTTCTCTTTCTCTTTTTCTCACACGCACTTTCTTTCTCTCTCTTACACACAGACACACACCCTCTCTCTTCTAGATTTGGGTTATTTATTCCCAGGTTCCCCTGGCTGAGGGAGGGATCCTCTCTCTGGGGAGAGGGAGCACTAGCCTGTTTGATATGCAGGAGCTGAAACGGACAGGAGGCACCGCAGGAGCACACACTCAGACAAACATGCAGCCACAGACAGATGGAAACAGGCTAATATAGCATGTGAAGAAAAAGACAAACGCAAAGTTGAGACAGAGAGAGTGTGAAACAGAAGAGTGGGGTCGAGAGAGTTAAAACAGAAGAAAGAGCAGAAGAGAGGTGAAGGTGGTGAAAGATGAAAAATTTAAAACAGAGCAGATCAGCGGGTGCCCTCTCCTAGCTGAACAAACCTGATAAGCCCCCTACATCCTGAAAAGATCACACATGATCTCAAATTAGATATCCCCAAAGCTGAACTCCACAAGACCTGGTGCTGTGCATACTGCTCCGAAGTGTGATCTGTAAAATCTGCCATATAGGCCTACTATAAGCTCTTCATAGCTGGTCCATGTGTGTACTATTGATTTCAAAAGCTTAGCTGAAATTTTGATCCAACTCCCTCATTATATCTCACCTTAAATATCATTCCTAATCTTAGTTTAGACAGCCCTTAGAGGTGGCTCTGGAGTTGTTTGAGGTAAAAGTGCTGGCCCTGGATTAGTTCATACAAAACATTGATCGTACTTGTTCATTAAAACTTGTACAAAGATCATTCCTAATCTTAGTGTAGTTCAGCCCTCAGCAGTGGTTTCAGAAGTATTCAAGGAATTAGTGTTGGCCCTGGATCACTTAACACAAAATGCCATGTCTTTCCTTTTCCTCTGTCCTTGTCCGGTGACTGTGGCTGTTGCCCTTGGGAGTGTTGGCTGCTGTAACGCCTTATTAACCTGCCTGTGGACAGGGGTGACGAGGCTGCTCACTTTTAGTGCTAGGATAACCTCGCCCATGGCAATGAGAAGAAAAGCCGCAAACAGCAGCTCCCAAATGCTTTAATGCTGTCCGTCCTTTGACTTTCAGCTAGCACACACTACTTCCCAGCGAATCCTCCATTCCCCTTGGTTTGCCTGGTATGTGTCTTGAATGAGTAAGAACTTCTAGTTGGCTAGTGACGAAAAACAGAGACAAAATAGTAGTCTTGCTACATTAGCCTGATGTAAAAGCGAAGGCGTTACGCCTAATGGTTCTGGATGAGAGAATAGAAAATAGCGCACTGGCTGTGTCTGGATATGCAGATGTAAGTCGAAATTGAGAGAGGAGGCGAGTCGCTTTACACCTAAGTGACTACGGCCATCCATCAAGGCAGCAGTATAGACAAATCCCTGTTTGTTCTTTCCTATACATTTAGGTGTGTTGGTTGGCGCTCACATTTCCATAATTGCATTTGCCACAGCGCATGAAGAAGCATTTACTCTCATTTGGCGCTGTGATTTATCACGCCGAGTGATTCCAGACAAAACGCACATTCATTCATCTTTGCTGTAGAACTTTGTTTCCCGCCAAAAGTGGTGGCAATCTTTGAAAATTCAGTGGCTATCGAAAAGCAATAGCACCTTGTGGCTACAGAGACAATCTCAATAAAAACGTATCTAATGAATGCATACAAGACGTGTATGGGACATGTTTTCTCCTTGAAATCAAGTTAGTTTATTCTTAACCATGCATTATTATTTTATTTACTTGCTGTGATAATTTCTGTTACCTTGACATATTCAGACAACGGCTCACAAATGTTCACAGATTTTTGGAGTGTTGTACTGTCCACAGGAAAATTGAATGAATAATTAATACAATGCCACCTAGACAAGTTGAAAGGATCACAATAATATAATTAACAACATCAGATTCACATTTTTGCATAATACATATTCAAGTGATGCAATCACTGCATGGTATATGTTCAAATGACAGACACCCTCAAAGCAGATCTTTGTATACATTAGTACAACAGTGTACATTACTGTGTAATGTAATGACTTCTTTTGTTGTACTGTCTTCATCTCCTGTGGTCATTCTCAAAGTAATCATATTGATAAAGGTATAGTAATTTATTAATATGATTATTGCTCCATCTCACTATGATTCATCCTCCTTATTCTGACATTGTTTTTCATGCTTCTTATGTTGCTTTTAAAAAAATAAGTGATGTGATACTAAATCCCAACAGATATTTAGACAGTGTTCACAATTAAAATATCTTTATCTGAGTTAATATGGACATGCATCAGTGTTGGATCTCAACATTGACCACATTCTTTTGACCTCCGTCGAAAAAAAGGGCTTGTTTGCATTATAATGATAAAACATTTCTAGAACTTAAAATGTTTTTTCAAGTGCAGTCGCAAATATTATCAACTGCTATGATGAAACTGGAAAGAAAGACCCAGATTTACCTCTGCTGCAGAGAATAAGTTAATTTGTGTTACCAGCGTCAGAAATTGGCAATTCACTGAATCTCAGATTGCAGCCCAAATGAAATGCTTCACAAAGTTCAAGTAACTGACATCTCAACATCAGCTGTTCAGAAGACACTTAGCAAATCAGGCCTTAATGGTCAAATTGTTGCAAAGAAACTACTACTGAAAGACACCAATATACAAATGCAACTTGAAACCATGCACAAACAGTATGATAACCACAGCAATATGCAGAAATACTCAATCACATATGACGTGCGCTGAGTGGGACTATCATTTGTTTTTCAGCAAGAAAATGACACAAAACACACTTCCAGGCTGTGTATGGGCAAGTTGACCTAGAAGAGTGATGGTGCCACATCAGATGGCCTGGCATTTACAATCACTTGACCTCAACCCAATTAAGAAGGGTTGGGATGAATTGGACCTCAGAGTGAAGGAAAAGTAGCCAAGTGCTCAGCATATGTGGGAATTGTTTGAAGATAGTTGGAAACACATTCAAGGTGACTAATTGAAAAAGCGAGGTAGAGGAGGAGTGACCCTGCCCGGAGGAAACCCAGGGCCCCCATCTGGAGCCAGGCCCAGAGGGAGGGCTCGCCGGCGAGAGCCTGGAGGCAGGGTTTGCCACAGAGCCTTGTCAGGCATAGCCCAAAAAAGCAACGTTACACCCCCCTCTCCATCCTATGGGCCCACCACTCATGGGAGGAACCGCTGGGTTCGGGTGCACTGCCATATGGGGGGCAGTGAAAGCCAGGGACCTCGATGGACCAAGCCCGGGCGGCAGGGGCTGGCTCTGGGGACGTGGAACATCACCTCTCTGTGGGGGAAGAAGACGGAAGTTGTGGGGGATGTGGAGCGCTATCAGTTATATCTGGTAGAGCTTACTTCCACACCCAGTCTCGGTCCTGGAACCGTACTCCTGGATAGGGGTTGGACTCTATTCTTCTCTGGAGTTGTCCAGGGTGTGAAGCGCCGGGCGGGGGTTACTCATAAGACCCCGGCTGAGTGCCGCTATGTTGGAGTTTACCCCGGTAGATGATAGGGTCGCCTCTCTACACATACGGGTTGTGGGGGGATAACTCTAACTGTTGTTTGTGCATATGCCCCGAACAGCAGTTCAGCGTATTTGGCCTTCTAGGATACAGTGATTGGAGTCCGGTATGGGGCTCCAGGAAGGGATGCCATTATTCTGCTGGGAGACTTCAACGTTCACGTGGGCAATGACGGAGACACCTGGAGAGGCGTGATAGGGAGGAACGGCCTCCCTGATCTTAACTCGAGTGATTGTTTGTTGTTAGAGTTCTGTGCTAGTCATGGATTATCTATAACAAACACCATGTTTCAACATAAGGATCCTCATAAGTGTACGTGGTACCAAAGCACCTTAGGCCGAAGGTCGATTTAACATTGGATCTGATGCCGCAAGTTTTAGACACTCGGGTAAAGAGAGGGGCAGAGCTGTCAACCGAGTTGGATCAGGGGGTGGGAAAGACTCTGGAATGACCAGGAAAGCCCAAACAGGTAGTGCGGGTGAACTGGGAACACCTGGAGGAGGACCTTGAAAAACCTTGAAAAAGGCAAAACAGTGGGAGTGGGAGGAGTTCGGGGAAGCCATGGAGAAGGACTTTCGGTTGGCACCAAGGTGTTTCTGGAGGGGGAACTGGGGAACCATACAAGCTGTGTAGAATAACGACCCATCCACACTGTTGACCTCAACTGAGGAGGTGATTGGGCGATGGAAGGAACACTTTGAGGAACTCCTAAATCCCAATAACACGCCCTCTATAGTAGAGGCAGAGCTGGAGTCTGATGGGGAAGCATCATCAATCTTCTTGGCAGAAGTCACTGAGGTAGTTAACCCTCATTGATCCAGGCTATTTTAGGCCGGATTTCACTACATGCACATTTGGGGTCCTAGAATAATTTCTGTAAAAGAAAACATCTATAGTGAGTGTATATGGGTATCACAACCCCTTTGGCTAAAAAAAAA
>JACXGJ010002122.1:0-70464 GCA_016801105.1 Esox niger | reverse complement strand
CACGCAAAGACAGGGGGGAACAGAGGACACATATATACTGGAATGGTAACGACTGGATGAGGATCAGGTGCGCTAAACAGGACAACAGGTGCGATGGATTGATGATGGGCGGTGGTGTTTAGAAGGCCGGTGACATCGAGCGCTGAGGCCCGCCTCCTGCAGGGGGAGGATGAGCTGCAGATGGCGTAGTTGTCACAAATAAATGTGTGCATGTTCAACATTTTATTACATTGTCTGGAATCTGACAGTTTCACTGCATTAGTCAAACAGCAAGACAAAAGTCACCCCTCAACATGTCAGCAGCTCGTACAAGCCCTATCATGGTCTACCTTTACCAACTTTCAGCAGGGAGGTTAGTAATCTTTTCATTTCATAGACCTCTTTTAAGAAAAGTGGTACTCAGGGAAGTGCTCAGTGCTCAAGGTTAATATGCTAGCTAGTTATACGGACAGCTCGTGTACACATGTATATCACCAAAAGCTTAGTACATAAAAATTTGCATAAGCACACTGAATCGTAAAAATGATGGGTAACAGCAAATAAAATGCTTTTTTATAATGTGTATTATTTGTAAAAAAATAATAGAACAATGACAAATAAAACAATAAAACATTATTGTTATTAAAAAAATTATTAGTATTGTTTTAATTACATAAACATTGCCACCATGAGTGAAAACATTTTCCGTGATGCTTCTCAAGCAGCCTTGCACTTCATGCTGCTTTGAAAAGCCTTCCTTGGCCTTAAAACACACACAGTACCATACAGTACCATCCAGCAAAGAAACAGGGGGGAAATTCGAGAAATGTTATTGTGTTTTGTGCGTGTTAAAGGTCAGGAGAATAATCATTCATTCAACAGAAAGACGTGAAAAAACACTAGATAAACATTTTTCCGGATGCAATTTTCAGTCCAAGGGTAGATTTCCCAGTAGAAATCAGCAGCTAGGAGGAAATCATTTAGCCTCCGTAAGTGCCAAATTGTATCCTGATTTTCCTGGTCTGGCTTCATTTTCAAAACTGGTGGTAAGCACTCTGCAATCTTTCACCCAATGACTATGTAAACACATATTTAAGAGGGGAGACCTAATCCCTGTGTGGCCTCACTCACCCAAGCTTAGGAACAATGTTTAAGAGCAGGGAACAGTGGAAGATTCAAGCATTAAAGGGAGACCGAGAGAGAACTGGGAGAGCGGCGGCTGAGTGCCTGGTGTCATACGGTGAAACGGTATGTTATTTCCAACGCTCCTTAAGACAGAAAGACAGGGAGTTGAGAGACATGTGTTTTTGATCCATCACAATGATACTAAATGGTTCTTCAGACAACAGGACATTTACTCAATTGTCCCTGAAAAACCTTGTTTCATTTTGGTCAATTTCCTTTTTTAAATGTTTTGAAAGCAGTACCTATGTATCCTTGAGCCATTAAATGTCCATCACAATATACATTTTATTTCTAAATTGTTTAAGTAATCTTATTGATGGTAATATGAAAGTTTTTATTTTTTTATTTATGATTAAGTATGTGTTTTTTTATGTGTATTTCAGAATCTAATTAATTTCAGCTACAATCAATCAATTCATCATGGTTCTGTTTGAATGTGAGACACTATAATAATCATCAATTAAAAGGACCAATCTGGTTTTGGCTCCAACTCTTGGGGGATGTCTTTGAATGAAACCCGGCCATTAGCTGGTACACAAAGGAAACCATCAGACTGTATTTAAACCAGGAACTGCTGTCAGGGGTGTATGTTTAGGGCAGGTTGGAGGCACGGTTGTTTGGGTTCTAAGCCTTGTTTGTGTTTTGTCGCTAATTTTGTAGATTATGTCCTGCTGACCAGTGTGACTGACGGGGGCGTCCGGCTTGGTTTGGGGCGACAGAGATGTAGTAGGGGTGTATGTTGGGGGAAGGGTCCTCAGAGGCACCTTGGGGGGGCTGGTGCTTGTTATAACACTGCCTGTCGTCGTTCTCCCAGAATCCATGCACCCAGACTCGGATCTTAATTACAGGGTATCCAATTAGGGGTGGAATGGGAGCCGTAAGGCATAGGACAGAAGATACGTACTGTACAAATGTCATGTCCTCTAAATGCCAAGCCCACAGCATCAAGCATCACTGAGCATAATGACACTCTCAGTGGATGAGCTATAGTCCACAAATATTTGCCAGCGCTGCTGCAGTACAACTTTACTGTTAGTGCATCCATTTCTGAGTCACTACTTGCTTATCGCGTGTGAAGACTGTGAAATACTCCTCCCAGGTGTTCCCATTAGCCCCACATATCTTTCTCTGACAGTATTTCCCTCATGCTCCATCAGGTGTTGCTTCCCTGGGAATGGTCCTCTGTTGAATGATGCTAACCACCCAGCATAAAACTGGCACAGTGGACCATCCTGACAAGAAGACCCTTTGGCTTTTGTAGAAACAATACCTAAAGCACATGTAGATGGTACATTTAGAAACAATAACCAGACTACATGTTCAGAATGAATTAGTTGCCCTGACATACTGTATTCTTTATCAGAAACACATGTTCTCTCAGGGATCTCCCCCTCCCCTGCCTTTACATAAGGGTAACTCGCTCCAAGTGCCACTTCCCTTTGTAAACAGCGGTGAGAGACTAACAGAGTGTTCGCTGCTAGCCCAGTCATAGCATGCACTAAAAAGAGATTTTTTAAAGCACCATAAACATGAAAATGTGTTAGGATCTGAGCTTCCATCAACAAAGCATTAGTCTTTCAGCATTCCTACATTTGTGCATCCTGTTAGTTTATTATAAACACATTTCCCAGCCTTGCTTATTTCGGGTGATATACACAGCGATTTGAGTGCTCTGTTGCAATTGGCTGTCAGCCCCTTTGCCTGGGGAGACATTCAGCGTCCGCATCAGTTTACAAGAGAGTTGGAGAGGAGGAGGGGGACAACCAAACAAATACAGGAAAACATTACACACGCACAAGAGTCAAAAAGACGGTTTACATTATTTCAACATACCATACCATTGTGGACGTGCCGTTGTTCGAATTCAGCGGATCAATATTTATTAGTGACATTCCTCTATAGTGTTGTCAGATTCAGAAATACTGCTTCCTTCATATAAACGTGACACTGGAATAAACGAATGAAAGGTATTAGTGCTTTCATTGACGTAATGAAATAACCGTTTGGTTACATTGAAGACTATTATTAAAACGTAATGTAGTACAATTCGAGAAAAGAAAGGGAATCTAGCCTGACCCAGCAATGAGGAAAATATCATTGGAATTGTATACGCGTTATTCCACGTTCCTGGATGTACTCCCAGTTTCAGTGCAGACAGGCATCTCCTGGTGAGAGGAGAGCTGGGGGGGCTCCCCATCCTCGAGGGTCCCCTCTGCTCACCTCGCTATTGTCTTCCTTGCGTAGTGGGTGACTGCCGGGTGCTCCCGGAGCTCATCGGTCGAGGTCAATCTGCCTGTTGAATGAATAAACAAAGGACTGCTCTGTCCTTCTCACGGCCAGGTGAGCTGATATCGTCTTCCCAGCCCGAAACCCATCTGCACAAATAAACCACACAGGAAATGACCCGCCAGGCCTCCCAACCTGCTGTGTGACGGGCCAGGGGTCGGAGTCCTGAATGTCTGCACCGTCTCCCCAACATCTGGGGGAATCATGGGAAAGGGGGTGCCGTCGACAAAACACTTTAGATAATAGCACTGGATTGAGAGGATGCCAGTGTGTCGAACCCTTTCCCTGATCATGCATATTCTATCCAGACAGTTATCTATTAGATCACCTTATTGTCCATGTTCAGGAATAGAGAACCATTGTGGTAATGAAGAAGCTTCATGTGGCCTTGGAAATGTTTCTCTGTTAAACTGATACTTAAACATACAAAAATGACTTGATCAAATAGCATTTCTCTGTACTAGACAAACACCACTTCGAGTAACGTGGTCGGCACGTAAAAGGTCACTCGCTGTACACCTGTCTGATCATCTGCAATCATTTGGAACGATTTCGTGCGTGCCACGGCCTCCGTGAATCATGGCATGTGTTGAAGCCATTAGGTGTCTTCCTCCCAGCGGCGCTGTGAAGACCGGAGAGAAACGATAAATCTAGGCAGCCGCCAGGACGTGCGGATCCCGTTGACGGTTGTCCGAAGGAAGAGAACCAGTGAGATGGTCCACAGGAGACAGAGGAGCCCGGACAGGGATGCGTGCTGCCGGCTGCGGCCTCGGTCCTAGCCAAGGCGCCGTGCGAAGAATGCCGGCTTTCATTGCAGCCAGTATCTGTGAGGATGCAGTGGAGCGGAGAGCACTGACATAATCTCCAAATGAACACCTGAATCGCACCTTTTAATTTGAGTCGATCAGAGCCCCCCAGGGCCACCGGCTGAAGAAAGACACAGTGTTGGGGGTGTGGGGGGGGGGGGGCGAGGCAGGGGGAGATGGCCAGGTGGAACTGTGTATGTTCAGCAGGGGGTCCCAGGATAAGGGTCATATCAGTGTGGATATAAATCCCGTTCTTGTGAACGGGGGCCTTGTGGGCCTGAATGTGACCACCATCTGTAACAACGAGCCACCTTTATGCGGAGAGGGCCAGGTAATTACAGGCCGCAGGTCATGCCGCTCCGAGCGTATTCATTTACTGCCGCTTCGGCCAGCGCCCGGGCCACCAAGCCCAGCGGCCCCGCCGCCCCGGAGCCCGAGCTGCATTCAGCCATGTGGAGAGGAGAGGCGTAGGGAAGTGCTGCTGGGAAAAGGAAGCCCGGTCCCCGGCTGCCCTGAGGCATCGTCACCTGACAGGCCCACAATGAGACGGCCGAAGGAGCCGCACACACCTTTACACCTCAGCACTCACACACAGAGGCCGCTTTGTCTGCCTGGCTTCTTCACAGAGCCCCCTCATATGGTCACCCGAGCCATGCTCCCTCTTTGATCAGTGGCTGACCGCCTCTGCATTGAGGGCAAGACAATCCACGATGATGGTCATGCCCGTTGGCCAATGTTTATCCCTGGTATGTGAGGGACACAAACACTTGCTTATGTAAGATGAATGAGCCATTGTATTTATCACTTCCATGGGGATTTCTAAAGGAATTCAAAAAGATTATTTGGCACCGTTACGCTTCCAGGGCAAGCGGAAGAAACCTATGAATGGGATGAAATGGTTTGTCTTGAGTAGAAAACATAAGACTTATTGTTTTAATTGGATGGGAAAGCTTATTCCACTAGTAACCTAAACTTAAAACGATGATGCTGTATATAGAATGCGTATCTGGAAGTTTGGAATTGTGCCGTTGAACCTGAGCAGGGGGCACCAGCACAGCACTGGGGTGACAACTAGGGGACCCCACCAGCCGTAACCCCAGCCCGGCTACTGATCTCTGGGAAGGGGTGATTCCATAAGGCCCGCATTGACATGGTCTCCTTGAGTCTGGCACTGTGTGTGGTACAGCGCAGATACGTCACTCCTCTGTGTTGTCTGTGTGCCTCAGATAATGCTGTACCAGCTCCCGTATAGCTGGAAACAAAATCAAATCAAACAGGAGCAATGTGACTTCACTTTAGACAATGAGATCAGGGAAGATCTGTAATCTCAACTTGTCTGCTTTTGTCCTCGGCGTCGGCAGGCAGGCAGGCAGAGACAGCAACGGCCATGACACTAGGCAGCTGGCTCTAAACAGGAAGTGGGGGCTGAACAAAAAGGCACAGGGCAGCAGAGAGAGAGAGGGAGAGAAAGGAGCCAGTCTTCTGATGGGTGGGCAACAGGGACCGAGATGTGCGTGTGTCCGTTAGTCTGGAGGTAAGGAAGACGCTGCCACTGCTGTGATGCTGTGTGATAAGGCGCGGCGCCACGCTGCTCGGAGCTCTGAGCCCATGAGTAATCACACCCAGACTGATAAGAGCCATAAAAGGCAACAGAGGATCCAATGGGGCTGCTTTTAATCTGACTGGAATGGGATAGGAGGCCCTGCGAAGGAGGGGGGGCATGTTTTAAGTCAGGTAATAAATGTTTACAACATACTTTACCAAAATAGACTCGATTCCCGTACGTTGCGGGGTATCTGTCGATTTGCCCCCGCCTAGAAACAGAGGAGATCCCGTCACAAAGATCTTTGAAATCTACCCCGTATATGTAAGCGGCGTTTAGACTTGCCATGAATAATCATGCATGGCACAAATTCACACACAGACCAGGGCTTGGCTGTTGACAAATAGGTGGTCACATGGTCTGTACACGTATGGAGAATCATGCATGGCACATATTCACACACAGACCAGGGCTTGGCTGTTGACAAATAGGTGGTCACATGGTATGTACACGTATGGAAAATCCTGCATGGCACATATTCACACACAGACCAGGGCTTGGCTGTTGACAAATAGGTGGTCACATGGTATGTACACGTATGGAAAATCCTGCATGGCACATATTCACACACAGACCAGGGCTTGGCTGTTGACAAATAGGTGGTCACATGGTATGTACACGTATGGAAAATCTCCTGTCCAACTACCACGATCCCCAATTACGGCACTGACGAGCTATTCTGATGGTAGGAAACGGACTGAAGTCATTTAATTTCACCAGAGATTATTCCAATCGAAAAATCCACAAAGCACAGACTGACAAGAGCAAACTGCAAACATCATCTAAATGTCACAATAAATAGGTCACCCACAGACAGGAGTGTAGATGTGTAAAAAAAAAAACAAAAAAAAAAGAGAGAACATGTGTTGTGTCCTGTGCTGTTAGCAGTGATCTCCAGGGCCCTCTGATGGTAGGGATTTGAGCTGGGAGGGAACACTCAGGGTACACCAGGACTTGGGCACTCTACTAACACTGTCATAACGGGAAATGTGTATTAACACACACGAAAACACGAACGCACACGCCCGCACACACACACACACACACACACTCACTCACTCAAGCTCACCCTGAGTGCACACGTCACAGACTGCTGAAAAAAGGAGTATAAAATAATTATCACTTCGGCTTTTTCGTTTTTTCCTCAGCGGGCTTGTGTGTGTCTCTGCAGCGATCAGATCAGAAACTGGGAAGGCAGCTTACAGATGTCTGACTTTGTGTTTGTATGATGTGTCCTCAGCAGATGTGCAAATTAGGCCAGAGAGAGAGAGAGAGAGGGAGATAGAAAGGGAGAGTGACAGCGAGAGAGCATCAGAGAGGGATTTGTCTCTGCCTTTTTTGCCGATCACACCATCAGTGTCACATTGCCCTGCAGACAAACAGATGTCGCTGCAGTTTTGTCACTGTGGCTTTGGGGCCAGATGTTGGCCAGTCTGCCCCCACCCCTCAGTTGTTCTGTCCTGTGGTGCCCTGACATATTGCACCATGCTGACTGCTTACAGTACACTGCACATGATGTCATTGAGGGCTCTTTATTTGGGGCGCACTAGGCTGGCACTTTTCACAACACAACCTCCCTATAGCTTTCATGAAAGCTAAAGATGCCATGCCCAAAGACAGATCTTATTAAAATGGAGTTTTCAAGTTCTTGGTAATGGCACTTCTGTATTTTAATCTATTATTAGAATAGATTTACTGCACTGTCTTAGGTGTTTGTTTTCTCGGTGGTGTCACAACCATTACCTTGGAAGAGAGCAGGGTACGACATGGGTTACAGAAGAACTGCTGTGCCCTTACAAACCCTGGAAAGATACAAAATAATTCTGCAAGTCCACAGGTATTATTTCCTATGTGTTTTAATAATAATAATTATTATTATTATTAATCTTCACAGGGTGAGGTGCGGCACATTGTAATCTCTTCCTTCCTGTAGTCCTAGTAACATGTACAGTACCCATCAATAACCCAAATCAGAGCATGGGAGGCTCCCGAATGGAGCAGGAGTTCTAATCCTGATGGAGTATTCAGACTGTGCTAGGAGTCTGTAGAGAATGGGGCAAATCGGGTCAGAGGGGTGGAAGGAATGTCGTACAGGGTTGTCTTGTTCGGGTCAAACATGACCAACTAGTGGTACGTCTGGTGACTTCATGCTCAATCTGGGTTGTTGACTAAAGAATAATTTAAAATAGCGCAGCAATGTATTTAAGATGATGGATATACACATTTAAAAGGCCCTTTGTGTCAATTATGCCAGCATTCAGTCACTAGAATAACGATGTCATCGCATTTGTATAGCCAGGTTAAGATATATGACTGTTCCAAATGGTCAGACACATTTTCAATGAAAGATCAATGCTTGAAATGGCAATGATGCGAAACCCACAATACGTGTAACAAACAATCAGTTTTAATGTTGATCTCTTGTGCCACTAAGCAAATTTAAGATGAAAATCTGTGATTAGCAAAATTACCATTTTAATAAATGCTTGCTTAGAGCCCCTGTCTGCCCAGCCTGCTACTTCCAATAACCTGATTGGTCCAGACACACAGAGAACGTACCGCACTAGCACGGCTCTGATGGGAATGAAACAGAAAATGACCAATCATGAAGCGAATCGCTCAAACACTGCCCTTATTTGTAACGTCAATAGATTTTATTAAACTAAATCAATGATTGAGAAGTGCTGTGGCTAATGTTGCCTGGTCAGATGCATCATACAGTGGATAGGGTTTCCACTGTTGAATAATTGAAGAGAGATGATGGTCAGTGGCCATGTGGATCGTTTTACATGGCCGTTAAAGGCTGTTCTATTACCGTACCTGTCCAGAGGATGGTGGGGAGGAAGTCTACTGGATTTGCCAGTCCTGCCTTCTCTGTCTGAAATAGAATACATTGCTCTATCGGTAAAGCATGGTGATTACAATCCCATGATTTTTGGACCAGTATGAAGATAGAACGGCGTTTGATTAAAACATCTGCTGTGTTCCAGTCTTTCAGAGGGACAGGCACTGTAAAATGGACAATGTTTTGAACCACTAAAGTGCTTTATAGAATCTCAAAGCACTTCAAGAGCATAAAACAAACAAGCACTACATCATGACAGATCAGCTCAAAATGAATTATATTAATAATAATTTTGAGGAATAATTTATGTCATGATAGATACTTCAATAGTTTCTTCTTTGCCCGCAGCGTACCTTTTTTGTCAGTGTAGCTTGCAAAGGAGGGAAATTTAGTAGCGCCAGAAGTGGACAATGGAAATGGAAATCTGACTTGTAATGGGGTGCTGGGGGTACAACAATGTGCAGCAGCACCCCAATTCCCATATTTATGTGTACAGGTAATGTAGGAATAGGTACAGTATGTAATCGTTATGTATGAATATATACACCAATTGGCCATAACATTATGACCACTGACAGGTGAAGTGAATTACACTGATAATCTCGATATCATGGCACCTGTCAATGGGTGGGATATATTAGGCAGCAAATGAACATTCTGTCTAAAAAGTTGATGTGGTAGAAGTAGAACAAATTGACAAGCGTAAAGATCTGAGTGACTTTGACACGGGCCAAATTGTGATCGATAGACGACTGGGTCAGAGCATCTCTACAACTTCAGCCCTTGTGGGGTGTTCCCAGTCTGCAATGGTCAGCTCCTATCAAAAGAGGTCCAAGGGAGTAAAAACAGTTAGAACCAGCATCAGGGAACCAGTGACAGGGTCATGGGCGGCCAAGGCTCATTGATCAATGTGGGGATTGAAGGCTGGCCTGTTTGTTCCAATCCAACAGATGAGCTGCTGTAGCTCAAATGGCCGAAAAGGTTAATGCTGGTACTGATAGAAAGATTTCAGAACGCACAGAGCATCGCAGTTTGTTGCATATGGGCTGCATAGCCGTAGACCAGTCAGGGTGCCCATGATGACCCCTGTCCACTGCCAAAAGTGCCTACAATGAATCACATTTTTCTTTTACATCACATGGATGGCCGGGTGTGTGTGCATCACTTGCTTTAGGCAATGTTCTACTGGGAAACCTTGGGTCTTGCCATTCATGTGGATGTTACTTTGACAAGTACCACCTACCTGAGCATTGTTGCAGACCACGTGCACCATTTCATGGCACCGGTATTCCCTGATGGATTTGTCCTCTTTAGGCAGGATAAAGCGTATTGCCACAAAGCAACAATGGTTCAGGAATGGTTTGAGGAACACAGCAAGTTCTGACTTGTCCTCCAAATTCCCCAGATCTCAATCGAATTGAGCATCCGTGGGTTGTGCTGGACAAACAGGTCCGATCAATGGAAACCCCACCTCGCAATTTATAGGACTTCAATAATCTGCTGCTAACCTCTTGGCGCCAGATAAAACAGCACACCTTCAGAAATCTAGTGGAGTCCATGCCGGGTCAGGGCTGTTTTGGTGGCAATAGGGGGACCTACACAGTATTAGGTGGTCATAATGATATGGCTGATCGGTGTATACAGGTAATGTATGTTCAGTGGGGAGAACAAGTATTTGATACACTGCTGATTTTGCAGGTTTTCCTGCTTACAAAGCATGTAGAGGTCTGTAATTTTCACGATAGGTACACTTCAACTGGGAGAGACGGAAAATCCAGAAAATCACATTGTATGATTTTTAAATCATTAATTTGCATTTTATTGCATGACATAAGTATTTGTTCACCTACCAACCAGTAAGAATTCCGGCTCTCACAGACCTGATAGACATGTTAGAAGCCCTCCTGTTCTCCACTCATTACCTGTATTAACTGCAACTGTTTGAACTCTTTACCTGTATAAAAGACACTTGTTCACACACTCAGTCAAACAGACTCCAACCTCTCCACAATGAGCAACACCAGAGAGCTGTGTAAGGGCATCAGGCATAAAATTGTAGACCCGCACAAGGGCGGGATGTTCTACAGGACAATGGGCAAGCAGCTTGGTGAGAAAGCAACAACTGTTGGAAACTGAACAATTATTAGAAAATATCTTGGCCAACAACCTTCCCTCAGTAAGAGCATTGAAGATGGGTCGTGGCTGGGTCTTCCAGCATGACAACAACCCGAAACACACTGCCAGGGCAACTAAGGAGTGGCTCTGTAAGAAGCATCTCAAGCTCCTGGAGTGGCCTAGCCATTCTCCAGGCCTGAACCCAATAGAAAATCTTTGGAGGGAGCTGAAAGTCTGCATTGCCTAGCGACGGCCCGGAAACCTGAAGGATCTAGAGAAGGTCTGTATGGAGGAGTGGGCCAAAATCCCTGCTGCAGTGTATTAAGTTCTGCTTTTCTGATGTATCAAATACTTGTGTCATGCAATAAAATGCAAGTTAATTATTTAAAAATCATACAATGTGATTTTCTGGATTTTTGTTTTAGATTCCGTCTCTCAGAGTTGAAGTGTACCTATGATAAAAATTACAGACCTCTTTGTAAGTTGTAAAACCTGCAAAATCAGCAGTGTATCAAATACCTGTTCTCCTCACTGTATATGTACACCTAATGTATGCATGTGTTTCATTTCCATAGCATGCACATGGACTTTGATCAAACATCACATTCCAAAATCCCTATACAATGCATTCAATGAATGACTTATGACAGTAGAAGCTCAACGACAAACTGACCCATTTCAAAGACAATTTGATGATGTTGCGATGTCTTGCTGGCGAGAAAACATGCTTTTAAAGATTTTGAAGTCATTGGAAATCTCTTCCTTTTTTTCTGACACCAGCTAGGTGTGCTAACCAAAAAACATGCTTTATTTTCTAAACCCAAACACACCACTTTCATAGTGATGCTTCACAGGTCCTTATTAAACCCAAACACACCACATTGATAGTGATGCTTCACAGGTCCGAATTAAACCCAAACACACCACATTGATAGTGATGATTCACAGGTCCTTATTAAACCCAAACACACCACATTGATAGTGATGCTTCACAGGTCCTTATTAAACCCAAATGTGGCTACTTGGCATGGTGATTGTGATTTGATTGGCCTCATTAACATGTTTACTCAGTGTGAATGCAGCTGCCTCCCATCACAGGGAGATACTTCACAGATCTGACACATAAAGAGCCATTATGGCTAATTCACTGAAGTGTCCTACCCGTTAGGCCCACGGCAGCTGAGGCCTGGCAGAGACGAAGGAACACAATGAGTAGCTTGCTGTTACACAGCCATGTTGACCATAAGAGAGCAGATGATGTAGTGCCCAACATCTACAGAGGAATTAGAAGAGATCAGAGCACCCATGTGGCCTTCGGTCTGATGGGCCCCAACTCACCCAGCTGTCCACCTTCGGGTACCACAGTTTCCTCTTTACAGGACAACACGGCAGCCTAGCTAATTAACTTACAGTGAAAGCGGAGGTCATTCTGAGTCACAAAGCGTCACGAAGTGGATGATGGCCTTAATGAGGGCTGGTTTGTCGGGAAAGGAATCAGATTAACGCCTTGAATTGCAAGCTAATTAATGCTGCTGTAAGTGAGCATGGAGCATCAGGGATTCAGGTGAAAGAACAAACAGAAGAATGCAATATAAGTGTAAGGCCAGCATGATACAAACATTTGTCTCCATTGTAAAATGCTGCTGAATTGGTGCTGTGGTTATTAATACGCTCCAACACTAGCTGTTTAAGCAGCAAGCTCCAGGTCTCTGTGCTCTCTTTGAAAGGTGCCGATTGTGTCAAATGAGAACAATGTAGAGAAGATCAACTGAAACCATAGTCTATTTATTCCTTAGATTTATTTTTATACATAATACTTTTCCTGTCATTAACTCAGCAAAGCCAGAGTGGGGTGCCTACCTGAATGTAATTTAAATGGTCAAAACTAGTTATCAACCTCTGGAGGCAATGTTATGATTTACAAATCAAAAAGTTCCCCTGGATGTCCAACAAGCTGTTATCTCATGTTCTGCAGACTTACCCTTCCTAAAAAAATGTACTACACGATGTTGTATTACCGTGCATGCCAGAATCATTCCTTGTGAAACTGGAGACAGGAATGATTCTGTGCTTTGATAGCGCTGCATATGGAACTGATCAGAGAACAGTAGCTGTGTGGAGTTCATGTTCAACCCCCTGAAAACAACATCGCATTACTGCCTTGAAGGTTACTTTTCCAAATGTGTTATGACTCATCAATCCTCCTCAGAGAGGTAGCCTAATGTTTTGACCAACGGCCACAGAAACAATGCCACACATGGTCCGATCCACTCATGGTTAACCCCAATTAATAAACAAAGTCTAGGACTAGCCAGGCAGTCCAGAATCTGGGTATTCTACACATTCATGCATATTCTACCGGACCTGTCACTGCTCTGAACACTCACTCTGCCATGTCCCTTTAACCTGTCAGCAAGTCACAAATTACCCCCAACACATGTTCCCTCAGCCAGACTTGCTTAAGGAAAAGGCCAGAGAGCGAAATTAGAGGCCTGTGCACAAAATAAAATGAAACAGAACTGACTGACTGCATCTCAGTCACACTGTGATAATGTGGTGGAGACTTGGTCTTCAGAACTAGAGTTGTTAGCTGCTTCCAGCCTCTCTTCCAGCTGGAGATACTAATCAAACACTCGGCCCTATGACAGGATGTGGAGGGTTCACAAAGTGCAGCACGCTGCTTCCTCCTCTCTTCCAATTTCCTAAAATTACATTCTCATATCAAAGCGCTGTAGATATAGAGCAGATAGGGGGTCCTGGGTATCCTTGATGTGAGGAAATCACTCTTTGAATAATAAACTCCCCCACCAGCCCGGAGGATAAAAAAGAGAAAGTCCTGGGATTCAAGATAGACTATAAAACGTCCCTTTGCTCGGCCGGTGCAAGGCTGAGGCTTCAGGGAAATGGAATGAGATTACCAGCTCTACTCCGGGTGGGTCAAACGGGGGCCATTTTCAGTGGTTTGATTCAATCTTTAAATTGCTGATGGAAACCAGCTTTATGATATTTACCCACAAAAGCTTGTGGTTGGCTGTTTTCAATAATAGGGAGAAATTATTATAGCAGAATGGGTCGGCATTAGTCTCAATAATGTCTCACAGTGACATGGAACCTTAGGCACTAGGCAGCAATACAAGCAGTGTAATAAGATGTTTTCCTCCAAGTCCTTTGTTGCTTTTGGATTGAGCTTGCTAAGAAATGTATCCAAAAATAATATAGTTGAGATGTTCTGTTTTATGGAATACATAAAATCCAACTACAAATAGTATACCCAACTAGAGTACTTTTAACAAGACTCATTAAAACCCTATGAGAAAAGGACTGCTGAAACTGGCTAAGCAGACGGTGGCAAATAACTTCTCGTAGCAGATGGCTTAGTGTTTACAGCATACGATCAGTAAGGAAAACGTTGCTGGATCGCATTCTGAGCTGGCAAGGGGAAAAAATCTGTCCATCTTTCCTTGAGCCAGACAGCCAACTGTAAGTCACTCTGGATAAAAGCATCTGCCAACTGACAGAAATATAACGGTTACTTTTGTAACAGCAGTAACAAGTCAGAGCTCTGACAACTTACTCTGTCATGGAGGTTTGTTGAATCAAATACCCGGCAACAATGGGCAGCCACTTAATACATTGTATAACAATATCATTCAAACCAGAATATAATTTTAAGAGATGTACTTCAGGACCTAGTGAAACTGAATGTTTTAGCAATAATATCTTTCCACGGTGTGATTTGGCAATTACAAAAATTACCATTGCATAGTCTTGAAAATCAGGCGCAGTGAGAACCAACTCTTCAATCTCATTGTAAATAAAAACTCCCTGTGGTTGTGTCACCATGTAATACAGGGATGGCAACTTTTCAATATAGACCAGGGTCTTCGTTAAATCATTCAATAGCCAACTAAACCCAGGCCTAATGACCGCACTGACAGTGACAACCTGCATTATTTTTGTTTTAGCATTTCTATTGCTAAAAACTAAGAAAGGTACAAAATAGCTGTAATTTTGCGTAAACTTTCTTAATAAAAACTTGAGAGATAGCTATAACTCAGGACAATTGCTAATACTGCAAAATCCTGTTTGAACCCCCACAAACATGCAACATTTGGAGAAGCTGGTGTTTCTGGAATAAATTTACAGCAGCTAAAGACCACCCACCTTCTTTCTTTTTTTAGTCTAAATGTTCATTCCACTATTGAACCTAATCCTTTTTGTGTCTAGCTTCACACTGTGGTGATATTGTGTTTGAGACTGAGCAAAAAGTAATTGTTGTAGCATAAGATTTTTCTGCTCCTGACATAATGCTAGCTAGACATGCTAGCTAACTACTTTTCCACCATTCTTCCACATACAACATCCTATCCCTTGGTTTAACTGGCATTGGTGGATACATGTTGATTTTAAGGGACCTGTGCAGCCAAAGGCTAAAACAGTATGGCTGTATATAATTAGACTCCAGGGGGAGAAGTCCACTTCAGGACATCTATTAGTGGCAAAGCTTGATTCACTGCACTCGCAAATACTACATCTATCCATGATTTGTTATGATTTGGGTGGAAACAGCTGGTTCTGGGCAAGATGTCAAAGTAATTACTGGTGGGTGTGTCCTTGCCACACCACACCTGTCACCCACATTTAACCGCACCTCCAAAAAAATCTTATTCGGCCACATTTCAAGGCTGCTGCATTTCTTAACGAGCAAAATGTACAACAAGGCCAAATCAGGAGGGTGCAGTGGCTCTGTAAGTATTTAGCTACTAAGACCATCACATTTCAAAAGCATTGCTACATCCAGAAGATACTTGAGACATGGATTTCCTCCCTCAACAGAGACCACATGGGATTCATTTTGAATGTGGCAATGTGGGAGACATATAGATCAGGGAAAGGTTTATCATTTAGAAATATAAAAGTGATACAGTCATCAAGAGCATTACTTTTCAAATCCATCCATTGAAAGTGTCCAACATACAATTCAGTACAGTAAATAATGAAATAGTTTTCCTAACCTGGGGATTAGACCTCCATAATTCATGTACTCAGGAGAATAAGGCCTAAAGTTATAGAGTCTTAGTGGGAGATCCTAGCATCGGGCTGTATGTATACCATGCAATATCTATCGAGTCAATATCAATGCCATGAAACAAATATTTATTTGGGCTATATGAATAGCATACAACATACACCGATTAGCCATAACATTATGACCACTGACAGGTTAATTCAATAACACTGATAATCTCATTATAATGGCACCTGTCAGTGGGTGGGGTATATTAGGCAGCATGTCAACATTTGTCCTTAAAGTTGATGTGTTAGAAGCAAGAAGAATGGGCAAGCAGAAGGATCTGAGTGATTTTGACATGGGCCAAATTGTGATGGTTTGACGACTGGGTCAGAGCATCCCCCAAACTACAGCCCTTGTTGGATGTTCCCGGTCTGCAGTGGTCAGTACATATAAAAAGTGTTCCAAGGAAGAAAAAGGGGTGAACCTGGCGACAGGGTCATGGGCGGCCAAGGCTCACTAATGCAAGTCGGGAGTGAAGGCTCGCCCGTGTGTTCCGATCCAACAGACGAGTTACTGTAGCTAAGGTTTTTGAAAAAGTTCATAAATCAATCAATCAAATGTATTTAGAAAGCCCTTTTTACACCAGCAGTTGTCACAAAGTGCTTTTACAAAACACACGGCCTTAATGCTGGTACTGGTACAAAAGCATATTAGCTATTCTCTGTAATAACCTTAAAAAACTGTTAGTGCCACATCTTAAACCTATACTATAATTGCATTTACACCAAAACACTAAAAAGGGTTAGGGAAGTGGAGACATGGTTAAAAGAAGGGTGTTTGCTTTTAAAAGACTAATGATAAATATAACATTGTAACATGATTTTCAAATACATACACTCAATCCATAATTGTAATTTGTATGCATAAGGGTAACCTAGTGGTCAAGAGCATTGACCCAGTATATGAATGGTCGCTGGTTACAATGTGAATGTGAAAATCCCTATAGTTGTCATTCAGCAAGACAGTTAACCCTAATTCCATTTCCTAATAATGGTTATATACTCATATGTACCTATAGCAGTACACTGTACATTCAATAAATCAATATTTCATGAAAATACTTAGAGAAACCATAGTCACTTTATAATGAGACATTTCACTGATTCATTCTAAATTTGAGCTGCAAAAAATTCTATGTAAAAACTATCTAGCAACTTGCAAATTGTCGTTGTCCATAAATGTTGCCAATGATTTGGTGGTCCAGGGAACAGAGAAGGTTTGGAACCACTGCGTTCAGGTAACTTGTGCAGTGAGCATGTATGGCACCACTCCTTCCTCTTCAAACGTGGACAGTTTCAGTCTCTAGGCACAGATACAGAGACACACAAACAAACAAGCATATACAAGCCCTATCCACACTCCCACTTAGTGCCTGGGTTTTAAACCACTTATTATCCTATCATGATACAATGGTCATGGCTTAAGAGATGATTGCTTCCTGTAATATAATAATCTGGGCACATCTGTGGGGTCAAAGGATTGCCTGACTCTGCAAGCCCTATTCTGACAATCTCAGATGGGTCCTAAATATGCCTTTGGAACGATTCGCTCTTGTGTTGCTCTTTTTCCATTTCTATTATGGGAAAGGTGCACAGTGTTTTATTCTGTTGGACCTGGGCAGCGTGTATACACACACACACACACACACACACACACACACGCTAAAGAGTGTGTGGCAGCTGCTCTTCTGCCTGCCTGAATCAGGATTAAACAGGTAGAGACAGATGCGTGTGCGTGTGCGTGTGCATGTGTCTGGCAGCCTGCAAGTCTGATCCAGTTGCTTGTGCAAACACATGCACACGCACACACGCGCTCACAGATGGCACCCCACACAGAGTGGAACACAGCCTAGAGCCAAAACCTAACTGATATCATGCACTGAGAGCAAAAGCAACAACCCATCCCTCAATTTTCTCTGTGTACCCAATGCTGCCATCTCACACATTGGGCAGAGATGAGCAGAGGCAGCCAGTCAGCATGTTGGACGTGTGTTTTTGACACAGCCTCCCTCCAGACTTGCATCTTTCACAGTTCTGGGTTCTGTGGAATAAAAGTGCTGCTCCTCTCTGAGTGATGTCAGCTTGCATGTCAGCAGGCTGATGAGATGAACTGAGGCAGAGATGTCCAGAGGAGCAGATGGATGAACACAGCAGCGCCTCTCCCTATTCTGTCACCCCACATCACTGCCCCCCACCCTGCTCAACCCCAACCCTGCTCTACCCCACTCTGCTCTACCCCACTCTGCTCTACCCCACCCTGCTCAAATCCACCCTGCTGAAATCCACCCTGCTCTACTCCACCCTGCTATACCCCACTCTGCTCAACCCCACCCTGCTCAACCCCACCCTGCTCAACCCCACCCTGCTCAACCCCACCCTGCTCAACTCCACCTTGCTCAACTCCACCCTGCTCAACCCCACCCTGCTCAACTCCACCTTGCTCAACTCCACCCTGCTCTATCCCCCATTTCACCCAACCCGGCTCTACACAACTCTGATCCACCCCACCCAGCTCCACCCCACCCTGCCCATTTCTACACAGCACAGTCATGTATTGAGCCCATCTCCAGATGTGCTGGACTCATCCAGGCTGTAAAGGGGGAAGTGTGTGGGAGGAAGAGTGTGAGTCTTTGGGATGAGCCAGAGCCCTGCTAGTATAGATGAGGGGGTGTACACATTCCATCAGCTCTGGTTGTTCTCAGGCCGCCAGGGGAAGGCTTTTGGAAGGGTTACACAGGCCCTGATGTGTGAGCAGGAAGTAAGCATGTCAAAACCCTGATTATTAAACATCCGAACAACCTGGATCATCCGGAACAGAGCTATCAGCACTGAAGAGGAGCATAGAGCCAAGCAGATTAGAACTGACTAGCGAATTGTAGACTATACAACCGTAGGCTTGACTAAATTAAAGCTAATAAGAACTAAAGAGGAAAACTATCTTCACACCGACTAGAACATCATGGCACCAGATACTAGAACAAGAAACTACAAGACTAGAACAAGGTGAAATTACAGGACCTCGATAAGTCCCTCACACTGAGTCAAATCAACACCCAGCCATGTCTCACAACATGCAGTGCCTTGAAAATGTATTCAAACCCTGACAACTCTCTGAAATATCTTACTTGCGTAAGTATTCAATACCTGCAGTGTGGAACAGTCAGTTTATGTAGATGAAAGAAATGGTAAAGAATTATATCCAAGTGTTTGGATATACTTGTGAGAACAGCTGGGTCAATAATCAGGAAGTGAAATGGCATCACATTGCTCAGGCACTGGACATTGATGTAGTGACATATGGTGGTGGCTGCATCATGCTGTGGGGATGCTTCTCCTGAGCACGGAATGGGAATCTTGTTAAAATTGAAGGAAGGGTGGAGGAAGCAAAATACATGGACATACTCCAAGAGAACCTGCAGTCCATCAACAAAATGTGTCTTGGAAAGAAATGTAGCTATATTTCATAAAGACAATGATCCCAAGCGCAAGACCAAGGATACATTGGAGTGGCTCAAAACAGAAAGGTGAATGTTCTACAGCAGCCCAGGCAAAGTCCTAAACTGAATCCCATTTATAATCTGAGACATTATTTAAAATGGTCCACCAACCAGAACCTGGAGCAAATCTGTCAAGAAGAATGAGCCAAAACCCTTCCACACAATGTGCAAATTTGGTACACATACACAGGGAACGATGACTCTACCAAAAATAATTTATGATAATGGTTGAATACTTCTGTATATATATACACTTCAGTGTGAAGATATATATATATGTATTTCAGTTAGTTTTCCTTACAAATATTAAACTTCATCTCACTAGCAATATATTTGTCATTCTGTAGTATGACTGTTCAGGGGACTGAATATCTTTTGCAAGGTATTGTATGTTGCCACACACCATCTGATTATCACAGGAGATGTGACAGGGCATAATGAATTATCATTGTTCACCTACATTTGTCCTGAAATACATACACACACTGACAAAAGAACCAGCAGCTGATCCAATCCCACTGTCAGATTGATTGGGCAAGCACAAGAGAATGGTTCAAGTAGAAGGATGAACCTGTGATAAGCAGAGGCAGTGCCTGTTTACAAACTGTCTCTTCTGCACTATGACAAAGAGATCAGCAGAATGCAGAGAAAAGCAATACATTTCACATTAGATGGACTGTAGGAGGACTCCAGATGGAAATATTGAATGAGTACTTTTCAATATCTACCACCGCAGACGTCCCCTAGCCTTAATGTAAATATGCCTTATAACTATGTGTATTTGTGGTGTGTGTGTGTGAGTGAGAGGCAGATACTGATATATGATATATAGATATATAGATATATATATATATATATATAGATAGATAGATAGAAAAAGAAAGATAGATAGATAAAGAGAGAAAGCAGAGGTCACAGGGCACAATGTCCAGAGGAGCATGTATTTGCTTTAGAGCTAGCGGATGTGCCTTACATTGCACTAAACTATGCCAAATAGTAAATAAATAAAGTTTGGGTTTCCTCTGTGGTTTGGAGAAGCCTGAGCCTGTCACTGCTAACCTGAGGGGAAACTAGAAACCAGTATCCTCCAGCAGTCTGCACCTGGGTCTCAGAATCTCACAATACTGAAAGCTTAGCAAAAGACCACATCAGTGAATAGCTGAGGGTTAATTCATTCTTAACAGCTAGCACTGCTGAGAAGAAGGACTCCTTCATAAGGACTGTAGCATACATTCCACTGGTGGGGAAACCGAAATATAGTGAGCAAATTTTGACTAACTGATATTCGCATTCCCATTATACAATTTCCAAGCCAGGCGGCGAGGCAGAACATCTCGGGCCAAAAACAGACAGTGTTTAGGTGCATCTGGTGCTGGGTGGCTCCCAGACCAGACCTAATTGGCATGAATGGAGAGAAGGCAGGACCAGTGTTTCATAGCTGACGGACGGTACGTTAGGAGCATCATGGGAAAGGATCCACTCATGATCAGCCTGACAACAAGAGTCTTTGTGCTCCTCATTTTCATTGTGCTCTTACTTGAACTATTAGAAACATGTCAGTGAGAGGCCTGTCAAGGCTAATTACCAGTCGTCTGTGAAAGAAAAACACCCTGAGATGTGACATACGAGGAAAAGAAAGGGACTAGGTGTCGGTTGTTGCTAAGATATCAGTGGTTCTGAGCTTCTTCACGGTAGGTGGAAGACCATGAGTCCACATCAGGACCACGCAGACAAACAGACAGACAGAGAGCTATCCTAAATAAGACAATCCAATTAACTATGATAGAACGGTGGACAGAGGAATAAGACTGTATTACCTATGACAGTCAAATCAATACCACTCACAAATGTCATGAAACATCAGAACACATTGGACTAAATATCCACCACACTAACACAATAACTGGTTGAAGGACTCCTTTTCATCCCCATAGATGCTGGGAGAGACTTGAAAGGCCCCGCATTCAATAGGAGAACACGTGGAGGAAGACAAAGAAAGGACAAACGAGACAGAAAGAATAATTTAGGCAATGTCCTGTTCATGTGGAAATGAAAACAGTAAGCGCTTACAGGCCACGACCATTTGGAAAGGCTTTAGATCTCTAACTCAGTGCACTATTACAGAGTAATGTCAGCTTGTCATCAGATAGCGCCCATTAGGAACCTGCAGGCTTCAAAAACATACAGGCCTTGCACATGTTTAGAATGGGTGTGTAAGCGCACACGCAAACGCGCACACACACACACACACACACACACACACACACACACACACACACACACACAGCGGCCTTAGCCTCAGAGGTTCCTTTAGATTAAAATAACCCTTGGTCCCAGACCCAGTCATTCCTCCAAAGGAGCCATCTTTTGTAAGGCAGAGGAACAGAGAAAGGAATCTAAGGAGGAAGCAGACTGAAAAGCCATAAGGGTACCTCAGATGGACAGAAAGCAAGAGGGGCGGAAGAAAAAATCCTAATGAATATAGCATCCCTTCTGAAAGGAGACTTTACCCTTCTCTCAGTAACTTAACCCTCTGTCACCAGGCTCGTCCCAGGGCCATACAAGTCCTTAACCCTCTGTCACCAGTCTAGTCCCAGGACCCTGCAAGTCTTTAACCCTCTGTCACCAGGCTAGTCCCAGGACCCTGCAAGTCCTTAAAACTCTGTCACCAGGCTAGTCCCAGGACCATACAAGTCCTTAACCTTCTGTCACCAGGCTAGTCCCAGGACCCTGCAAGTCCTTAAACCTCTGTCACCAGGCTAGTCCCAGGACCATATAAGTCCTTAACACTCTTCCACCAGGTTAGTCCCAGGACCATACAAGTCTTTAACCCTCTGTCACCAGGCTAGTCCCAGGACCAAACAAGTCTTTAACCCTCTGCCACCAGGCTAGTCCCATGACCATACAAGTCCTTAACCCTCTGCCACCAGGCTAGTCCCAGGACCATACAAGTCCTTAACCCTCTGTCACCAGGCTAGTCCCAGGACCAAACAAGTCTTTAACCCTCTGCCACCAGGCTAGTCCCATGACCATACAAGTCCTTAACCCTCTGCCACCAGGTTAGTCCCAGGACCATACAAGTCTTTAACCCTCTGTCACCAGGCTAGTCCCAGGACCAAACAAGTCTTTAACCCTCTGCCACCAGGCTAGTCCCATGACCATACAAGTCATTAACCCTCTGCCACCAGGCTAGTCCCAGGACCATACAAGTCCTTAACCCTCTGCCACCAGGCTAGTCCTGATACCCTATAAAGTTTGTACAAGTCCTTAACACTAATTTCTAAAGCAAAGTTAAGCTTCCTGAAACTGGTGAAGCAAATTTTATGAAAAACAGTGGTGAAATAGTCACTCAGAGATCTTCTAGGATGATGAGTGCCCTAACAAGAGCATTGTGCATGAAACAAACATGAAGTCTTGCTGACACCAGGATGGCAAGCAGGTCAACACAACGATTCAGCCAGATACTCTGGCACTGTTGATTAACATCACGCCCTTTTCATGTTGAGTTACCATTGACGTCAGCATTGACACTGGGTTTGTATCAATTTATGAAGCATTTGTATTTATTTATTAAGCATTATTGAGGAACCTGCAAGTAAGTATTGAATTGTTTCGTTGGCATTGTGTATCATGGGCATACGACCAATAAAACATAAAACTTGAATTGCAAGTTTTCACTGAATTATTCTGTCAGAGATTACAAACCTGGAATTTGTTGTATTTTCCAAATAGAATGAGGAAAACCATAATTTTGTGGGTGGGGCTTATGTTTGAGAGGAGGGGAAGAGGAGCAGTTGAACCTCTGTGTTTGCCATGGGCTCTCGTGTCATGCTGACCCGTGTGAATTCCCAGAATCACTATTCCAAAATGACTCAGTTCCACGGATAAAAAAGAGGTAACAGCGCACTGGGAAAAAAAGTGGTCCCCTTGGATGCAGTAAAAACAAATTAAAAGGGGCCATTATAAAACGCAGATGCAGCAAAGAAAATAAGCTTAACAAGATTTACTGTGTTTCTGAAGACCTACGCTATCTGTGCTAAAAACATTAACATTGACAGGTACTGTAATACCAGACCAGTGCCTCTGCGTTAGCTGCACATCACAGCTTTTGTTTTGTCACTTCTGTTTCTTTTCCAAACTTGAAGGGGTCAGGCCAGATTATGGGAAATGAGCAAGCAGCCAGTCTTATAACCAACCAGGATTGATACAGACAACCACCATTGAAATGTTCCCTGTTTTCTAGAATCCGTTTCATGCGGCCTAGACGATAAATGGCAACTATTTAACAGTGAGTTACCATCAGTTGTAGCAAGTAAACAGATATTATAAGCAGGCATACACAGATGGAATACACAGATAAATAAAATGCACTGTTGATAAAACAAATTAGTAAAAATGTGTGTTGAAAAGGGATTGACGGGCAAGGTAGATCAGGGTACATGCCAAGTGCATTAGACATCCCCAGACAGTCCAGTCCTCCAGTCACAGCTCCTCTGAGCATGCCCACAGCCTGGAGGCCAGAGCCTTCAGCCCAGGGGCAGGAATGCATGCAGAGACATAATCAATGGGCTCAGCATGTGGCTCTGATCAACAGAAAGTAATCTGATCATGTCAACTTACTTAGGCAAACGTGGTGACCATACTGATTAAAGTCATGAAGCATTTCGAATTCCAAAAACCATGAAAAGAGGCCAAAGGAGTACATGTCTCCACGTGCAGAACTCAATTATGAAAGAGATAGGAAGGCTGTCTATGGTGGACTGCCACACCGTTTGGGGGCTCTCTGCTGCAGTTTCACTGTAGTCCCACAGCGTCGGCCTGAGGAGAAGGTCACTGGCTAGGACACACGGATCAGCTCAAGAACCAGTGGAGAAAGTGAGTCAGATAATATGGATAGACATTTCAACTATACGGTCATCAAAACAACTTCTTAATCAACATACAGTAAAACACGTTGGCTAAATCCAGTGGAAGACGAATGTCAAAACAACCTGTATCAATCATTCCCACAATCAGTAGAAAAATTGACAAAATAACCATCTGACTTGGTTCATTCTCAACTGTTCAAATGACACATTTATGATAACTTAGTAATGGATGAACAGAAACAAATAAGACTAGAGCAATGTATAGAGCGAGTTACTGACTGTGGGTCAAACACAGAGCTGTAATCTACTTCTATGATTCCCGGAAAGATATTCCAAGTGGCGAAAAAAGAAGGAAAACTCCAGGACATCCCTTACAGAGACAAGCAGCTGTTTAAACAGTTCCATGATACTGAAATTGGCTACAATTTATACAAAGCAGACTTCAAACGGCCAGAATGAACAGACAGTATTTACATAACTCAGAGGATAAAGTTTCTCCACTCAGAAGACATGGCCCCCATTAATGGATAGCAATAAAAGGAAGCCATTTCCACATCCTCAGGTTTTATCTAATGAGAGTCTGCTGATAGCAAGGACTCTTTCACTTAACCACAACTGGTCCCTAGTAAAGTGCCTGACAGGCAGCATTTACTTCCATTTGTGTCAGCGCAGAGGGGAACAAACAGGTTTCAAAAGCCCATAAATATGCTTACTTCAAGGAACAAGTCTACTCCTTTTGAACTAGAAACCCCATAACAAAGAAACTTAACATTCTATGGTGCAGTTAAACTACCACTGTGTCCACACAATTATTACCTATTCACTCCTTTAATATCGGCTAAACTGTAAATATCATAATACTGCAAATGTTCCAGGGAGAATGTTGATGGCTGCCATCTTGCTGGATGTTATGTGGCATGTAAGAGAAGCGTCAGAAATATATTTCTTGCCACGGTAAAGGACAATGTTATAATGTTTACAACCCACTCACTCTCTCTCACACACCCACACACACCCACACACACATTGAACTAAAGAGGGGGGAAAAACTAATTATATTCCACAGCTTGTTTACTTTTCTTGCTGAATTTTATTTCTATCTTAATAGTGAACAAAGACAAACACATTCAGAATTCATTATTTTATGCTAATGCATGTATATGATCCATAATTATTATAAAGGAATTCATATTTCAAGAAAAACTTAATTAAGAGATATTGTAATATTTTACAATTGAGTTTTCACAGTCGTAAGCAAAAAAGCGGTCTCTTGATTTCCATGTGTGTGATACACATATCATAATTTAATGCCCCAAAGCATCCATGAAAGCTTTAATCTAATCTTAAAACCACATTCTAATTCAGGCTTGACAAATGCAATTTATAAACCCCACTTGGAATTTAAGTGAAGGTTATCGCAGTTGCTGAATTAGATTTGTATCAAGTGAAACTTAACGGGGCTATTGAAACGTTACAAACCTTGCCTGCTACCTTCAAACAAGGTGGAGGCCGATCCAGCCGTGGATGGCAGTGCACTCACTCCTTCCCTCCATCTGTTTCTCTGCTGAGTAAATCTACAGCACCCCATAGGGGACTTCACCAGTAATGCAAGCTAGAGTTTTTATTAGAAACTATACTGCTTAAACATGTAATACATTTATATATAAGAGCGGAATCTACATTTCCAAATATTGAAAGTGACGGACAGGGTTCAGGCATATTATACCGCCAGTTTGAACAAAGATGTTGGGAAGCTCCAAAAACAGTGTATATTATTACATTTGCCCCATACTTTTTACATCAAGTAAAAAGGTCCAGTGAAATATTTAGGTCAAATTGAACATGTTTCAGGTCATATGAACCGTGATAATACAGAGTCAAGGTTTTATGGAAACAAAAACATGCTCCAGCTTTGACAAGTTACATCACATGTACTCAATGTAGGCAAAAACCATGCTGCTTATTGAGCGCCGGAACATTTGGCTTTTGCTAATGTGTTTTCAGAAAGACGGTAATGAGGAGAGTATCTCCATTGTACTGCTTAAGAACAGCTGCCTCACTTGATCAGACACAGAATCATTTGATAATAAGATGTTATATGTATAGTAAAACAAAACACATAAATGTTTCATAAGCATATGATTTTATTACAAAATTGCCCATTTAGTCAGAAATATATGTGTGTGTGTGTGTGTGTGTGTGTGTGTGTGTGTGTGTGTGTAGACAAAGCTAAAACAAAAGTATTTGAGCAATCAAAACCTGTTTAAAAATATAGAAACTGCAGAAATATCACATTAGATCCTAATGTTGTTCTTTATATTTCTTTATTTTTAAGCATGATGTCTGTGTATCAACTGACACTTGAACCGTCCTTTTATTTAAAAATGTTTAGTTAACATCATAATGGAGTTTCAATCAGTGCCCAGATTTGGCTGATGATCTATGGGAAGTGTTTAATTCTATTTCAGAAAGAAAATAATAAATATATATTGAAAAGGGATTTGTACATCTATTCATTTGGTGTTAATAAAAAGAATGCAGCAGAGATTTCATTTTGATAACTGTAGCCAGCAAAGTCCTGGGTTGAAATATATATGTCTAATCAGAAGAAGCATTCAAGGACACCTTTTAAGTGAGAGCTGCTATAAAAGCATACTATTAGGTAATTCAATTACAAAAAATCATCAAAATATTTTTTCATTAAGGATTGCTGTACATCAGCATATTGTAAAACAAGATTCACAGTTGCCAATATTGCTTGAACTGCTGTTAGTTTGGAACTGTTAGGAAGGCATCCTCACACTAAGGTTTACTGTGATATAAGGTGGATGTGTCAACACAGATGATACTCCATTTCATCATTCCTGACAGGTGGACCTTCCGGCATTTCTTTGAAATGGAGTCTGATTTACAACACGGACAAACACAGATTCCTGCTGTAGGAGCCCTATGACTTTCCACTGCTATTATGTCACTCAGGCCCATTCCACATGTTACAAGCACACTAGTCAATTCATTTGACAATGGACACCAGAGGAGAGATTCTGTTGCTGTCTGCTGTACACATTTATCTGTCTGCTGTACACCTGCTGTGTATTCACTGAAAACTCTATATATGTTTGTGTTTCCCATTCTAAAGACGTTGTGGCAAGTGTTGCTGTTGCACTGATTATAGAGATCCATATTGATCACAGAGAAGGCCTTACCTAGTAATGTGAAGGAGGACTTTATTGTTGCTGTTACTTAGGAAACTCAATAGCTGGTCATTGTCACCTGGACAGAATAAAAATAAGGATATCAATATATCACAACCCTGGAATACAAAATAATAAAAATAACACCATCCTCTAAAACAACTCGGTTTTGCATACTGATGGGAATTGCCAGGGACGTCTGCTATATATCACTACATAAAATAAAAAGTAATGGATATTAAAGAGCTAAAACACGTTTATTATTTACAAAGAACAAGTCATGTTAAATTTAGTGGAGGTTTGGTGCAGATCCAGAAAGTAGTAAAAAAATTATGGAGAATATATCACATGCCAAGTGATACAATTCAAAAACAATTGCAACTGTATCCACTTTACTACTTGGACAGTGACTTCCTCCAGAGAGATGGTCTTATATAGTAAGAACACATTACACTATGGCAGGATGTTTCTGACCTGCATGTTTGTCATGACTACTGAGGAGAGGCTGCCACTTAACAGTCAACCATGAAAGCCGGACTCCTAAACTAACAAAACGCGCCAGATAAAATCTCTCCAAATATTTCAGAAATGCAGCAGAGAAAAAAGGCGAGAAGGGGTGGGGTGATCGTTGAAACCCTCTCAGACAGAACCACATCCAATAGGGATATCTTTGTCACATTTTTGATCCGTGAAATGGGTGGCTTCAGTCGTCTCCACTGAGTGCTGGTCCTGGCCAGACAAAGTCACATGTGTACCTGTGCTTTTCATGTGGGCCGGCCTTAGACACTGAGGAGATAATTGCCTGGGCAGTGACAGATAATGGCTATATCCATGCCTATCACCCCCTACAATTACATTCCACAAGGATTGGCTTTCACCCTCTAAAGGTAAATGCATTTCATTAAAGATCTGCCCTGCGACTGCGTTGGAATGAAGGGTCACAGTAAGACCAACCAGCACTAGGCTGAGCAGTCTTGTGTGTTCCTTCGTTTCTCCCCAAAGGTCACGAACATGGAGCTGATGCTCCGGAAGAGTGAGATACATGACTTTCAGCAGGCTCTGTTACTGTGTAACAGCGTGTCACGTACTAAATGATAAACCGTACATCCAGCTAGAGCCATCCTAAGCGTGATAAAGATGATATCATTCTGTTCTTTGACTCCTGCATCTTCCGAGTACTGGAACAAAGTACTGGAACATTTCCAATTCCAGGGCATTTTTAAACTAAGTTATTGCACACCCCACCCCCCCGACCCCACCCACCGGTATTCCATAACCTCTATCCCATAGTTGTCAGCGGGGCCTGTTTCCCCAAGCAACAGCAGGGCCGGGGTCAGTCCTGGAAGCCCTCTCTGAGACAGAACAAGCGGAGTCAGGCAGCCAGATAGATAAGACAGGGTCCCAGCCGTCCGCCTGCCACCATTATCAGTTTGCTCTGGGAGAGATAAAGTAGCTTGCAGGACGCTTTCTCCCTTCACTGTGTGTTTTTACTGTTCTCTGGCCCCAGGATCAAAGACTTACGCATGAGCAGCCTGCAAACCTCCTCTGTTTAGTCATTGACAAATTAACCAGCACTCATCTGGACTGAGATCTGGCCTCACGTCGCCGGGCCCCGGCCATTCTCTCGTCTCCTAGGGCTTTGTACAAGAGCAGTCCGGTTCCCTCGCAGAGCCTTGAGGTGTTTTACACAGTAATTACTCCTGGCTAATGACAGCCCACACTACACCAGGTTGTAAACTACAGGAGGGTCATAAAGTCACTGCGACCAGCAGAGGCGCGAGCTTTGTGGCATGGGCCTGCAGCGTTGTGGACAGGCCACCCACAAACTTTCACTAGGCTTTTCAGCTCATTCGTTGGATCTGACAACACCAAAACCTCTGATCAGGGCAGGTGGAACCGTCACCTCGCACACACAGATGTCATGCCACTGAAGAATAATTAACAAATCAGTAACTGTGACGGGTATCGACTGATGGGACATCTGAATGTGTGTCAGTCACATTTGTGGTGTGAGTTTAAATGTACGGGTATCTAAAACAACCAGCCAAACGGTCCACGGCCCTTTACAGTAGATATCAATTTGACTGACTGAAACTGGACTTCACAGATTAGTGCAGGCACAGATACAGGTAACAGAGAGTGTTTTTGCAAGGTCACAAATACCTTTTTACATTTCTGCAAGTGTCCAGATTAACATATTCATTTATTTATTTATTTCAGGGTCAAGTGTTTCAACCTGGAATGTTAATATAAGTTGCCCTTTTTCCCTTTTTCTTTTATTCCCGTCTAAAAAATATATATAACACAATGGACAATGAAAATACACAATGGACAAACAGCAATTTAATAGTTTCTTCATCACTCAGCCACATTATTTCACTTACCTGGTGAGATTTTTACACACATAAACATTGCTACTATTAGAAGAATAATTAAGAACTTTAAATCAACTGGAATCTTGGGGTCACCAAGCCTCCAAAACAACAATTAGACACTGTTCAAACACTTAGCCAAAAAAAGCCTATACAATTATCTAGACAATGTCACGCGTCCTTTCAATGGGACTTGTTTGGCCTCTCATATGTTAATATCACCAACACATTGAAACCCCAGGTGGTTTGTTTTTCTACAACCTGGCCTAACTCTCTTACTACAGATTCATTGTTAAAACCTAGACTAAATCTCTTAATATAGAAAAAGTGGTTAAAACCTGGCCTAACTATTAATACAGACATAGCTGGTTTAAGAGTAACATATTTTTGTTGCCATATTATCTCTTAACATTTACATTTACGCATGTAGGCTCTATTTTTGGCAGGTCTTAAGGCAGTTCTAGGGTCTGCTGTTAATTTCAACCCTTTAAATTCATGTATCTATTAAGAAACACTTCCATAATCACAGGAGATGTACAGTCATGGCCAGAAGAATGGGACCTCTTGCCCTGAATTTAAATAATGCACCATTTCAAAAAATACTTCAGCAAATGGAAACACATTTGTAGACAATGTGAGTTATTTAAAGAAAGTCCGAAGGTGCCAATACTTTTGGCCATGACTGTACCTTTCCATATCAGCTCATGTTCAGATAGTTAGGTGTGTTTATGATCCAATGTTTCAGGCAACACTGGCTGGGACATTGAAGACCGAAATCTGGTTTGAAACAGTAGCACATTTAGTTCAACCCTGTTCAGCCGTGATACATACTCCCCATTTGCACATGTGCCTGAAGGAATGTGCGTTTGTGCCTGTTGAGTTTGTAATCAGGAACATTAAAAACAAATGTTTTGTTTTCAAACCCAAGCATAGCCTCCCCTCATCTCAATGAAGGCTGTTTTTGTCCCACCCATTGCAACTGCCAAGCAGCCTAGTAAGACAGTCAGTGCGTTGGCCTTGTGAAATAAATATGAATCAGACTAAGTTTGTTAAAAGCTCAAGTTTTACAGGGGTTGAACAGTGAGCTGAAATTCCATTTGCATCTATGTATTTAGGCTGGCCTTCATTATTACAGCCATAAGATACTTTTATGGAAATACAATAAATACTCCTATAATGTAGGATACATGTATTTTTGTAAATCATTAAACAAGACATGACAACCTCAGTGAATACCGATGGACTTTTATACGTTATAGTCTTGTAACAATTGCTTGTTCGCATTGTGTTCCAGAAGGCTGGTTGAACCACCACTCCCAGCAATTTGATATAAAATATTACATTCATTGTGTTGTTTAGAAATCATTTGCAATGCAACCCCTGGTATTTTTGTTGTGTAAATAGTAAAATTATATCTGCTGCCCTCCTGGAACCTATAGTGATACTGCTTCTGTAATGTGTAACATTGTGATTGGTTTGTTAAAATGGAGCCTATATTCTCCAGCACTGTCTCACTGAGCAAACATTTTTCTAACCAATTGTCCCCAGGACAATGACTAAGACCTATTTACTGTGGACTTGCAATAGAGAGACAGTTAACCAGTTACTCCCACTGTAAACAATGTATTTTCAAAACCAGTGATTTAACAATATCTAGATGCATTGCTTGCATATCATATTAAAGCAGGAAAAATACTTTTTCAGTCAAGTGAGTACATGCGGACCGAATTAATGCAACTGAATGCAATAAATAAAGGGTTGTGATAATAACATGAGATAATGACAAAAACTCCATTCGTTTGTCATGCAGGGCCTGATAACTGTATACTTTATGACTGTCTGAAGGCCAGTCTAGACAAAATGACCCTGTCCTTATCTCTGACCTGGCCTCAGCCATTCTGCAGCCAAAGGTCCTAGGTCCCCTTATCTCCCTCACACTCTCTCTACTCACCTGGGGAATCTCATCTGTCTACCTACCTGTCTCTTACGGTCACCTCACAGCCCGGCGGCCAGGTGAGCTCTGGTTTACCTATGCTTTATTCAGTTTGGCTGGGAGCAGGGCAGATGGCACCTCAACTCCCCCGACACTGTGCTTGTATCAGGACTGCCAGTGGCCTGGACAAGCACCAAGGAGAGACTAAGGTCTTGTCGCTTGATCTTTGATGCCGATATAAGTATTTAGATCTCTGACCCCATAATAGAAGTGTCTAGACCTGTGTCCCATAAGCAAGACATTGAATTAAATATTTTAATAGCTGCCGTATAAATACAGAAGTTTTAAATGGGAAGAGATGACAGTAGATGCTCAGTAACATTGACCACCGGTCTTGATATGATGCTTACTTGCCATAATCACCGTTGAGTACCTACCGTAACACCTTTGTTGAAAAAAGGAAAAACTCTCACAATTGACAATAAAAAAATATAATTTTTAAGATGTTTAAATTATCTTACATGCACTAAACTTAGGATTTCTCTGAAAAGGCTTGCATTATCTCCAGTACTAGCCAGTTTTAAGAGTGTGTTTGGTTCTTCCAGCAATTTTTTTCTGTTAGACATGCAGTTTATGCATGACAGCCATGTCAAAAACAAGCAATTTCTGGACCTTCCCAGAGGTGAGGGACACATAGCCAACTGAAGTATATACCTGACCATCAGCGGAGCCTCATCAAATTGTTGGAATGGGAAAAGGATGGTGACTTGATTGTTTGGGACTCTCAACATGATCTTTCCTTAAAGAAAAAAATACTTTATAAAGCAAAAATTCATGACATTGTATTAATGCAAACAAGACAGACCCAGATAAGCAGTATAATGATGGAAATGGGTTACAGACAATGGCATATACAACAATGGAAAGGCGCTACAGACTATGGCATGTATAACAATAGAAATGCGCTACAGACTATGTCATCTATAACAATGGAAATGGACTAGAGATTATGTCATCTATAACAATGGAAATGGGCTACAAACTGTCATATATAACAGTGGAAATGGGCTACAGACTGTCATATATGACAATGGAAATGGGCTACAGACTGTCATATATGACAATGGAAATGGGCTACAAACTGTCATATATAACATTGGAAATGGGCTGCAGACTGTCATATATGACAATGGAAATGGGCTACAGACTGTCATATATGACAATAAAAATGGGCTACAGACTGTCATATATGACAATGGAAATGGGCTACAGACTGTCATATATGACAATGGAAATGGGCTACAGACTATGCCATATATAACAATGGAAATGGGCTACAGAATGTCTTATGGGTGAACTATGCAGAGGCAAGCCGTCATTTTGGGATTCAATCCTATTGTTGTGCTTGCTTGACCAAGGGTATTTATAGACATTTTAAATCCTTCAAACCAGTGTGGACCACAGACATTCTCCACCCAATAGCATAAATAGTTGCTTGTAATATAATATATGTCACCCAAATGAATGCCAGAATAACTGATGGGGTTTACTGAGTGACGTCTTGCAACTGGTTACTGCACACATTGAACTTCCAACTACATTTATTAGTTCAAGGTAGATTAACCACCAAATTCACAATATTAGATTTTCCTTGATGAAAAAGTTTAAGCCATCTGCATAATTAACTTACAATAAGCCACTTATCACAAACATCTAGTCATCATCACACTAATTGTTTTGGCTATGAAAAAGGTTATTTGGACGGCGATGACTTTATTCCATTCAACGATGCAATTCCACAGCTGCAGGAGATTTGTTCTCACACAACGTCCAGCTAAAAGGCAAAACATGGAAATCCAACCACTCCTTTGGAGAAGAATAAAACCTATCCAGATTGTTTTATTCTCTGTGGATATTGTTAAAGCACTCCTGTAAATTTAAACAACACCTCTCACCATCTGTGCTATGAGACGCTGCGTGTGTTTGTGTGTGCGTGCACCCAGCCTGGGGTCTACTGTATGTGCCTGTGTAAGTGTAGATGTGTGTGTGTCTGTGTTTGAGGTTTATTCTTCTCTAGTACAGATACAGTGATTCTCAAAGTGTGTCTGGGAGTCCTGTCTTTTGACAGTATTTAGAAAACACAGGGAGATACCGGGGAGGATGAAAGGCATTGGGTGAATGGTGATTTCCAGTTATCGTTGAGACCCAGAGCCACAGTAAACAGTTCACTGCTGGGTGGCCCTGCCAGAACCTAAACACACAGTCCAGGCCATATACTGGAAGTGGTCCCCTTTCCCCACTGTTACTAAACCTGAGAGGACGCCTTCTTAATGTGGCTGGATGATCTTCTGTTCCTCCTACACACAGACATCTCAAACACATTACTCCTTCAGCTTCTATTTCAGAGATGATGATAACCACTGAAAAAGCTATTATCATTTGTTGATGCGTTGAGGATTCCATATCACGGTCCTTCGCCCAAATTGACGAGATTCGAGTTGTTTTGGGGAAGAAACTAGGACTAAAAGAGACAAACGCGTCCTTGACATGTATTTAAACGCTGGGGCCATTATGCCGACAAAATGAAGTCGACACCCATGTGTCTGCGGATGTGAGACATTAATGTAATACATTATGATGAGAAAAGTATGGACGATGAGGATGAGGAACAATATTCATTATCATCATTTGTTAACAGTCCCTTCGTTGCGTGGTTACGATACACTAAATGCAAAACATTTGCTGAATCCAATAAATAGTTGCAAGATGTTTCATATACGGATTTCCTCTCCTCTCTCATCAAACAGATTGGAAACAGCAGCTGAAGCCGAAACCTAGGCAGCAAGAGGATTTTGCATTCCAGTGTTGACTGTTGACAGCCATCTAAAACCGAGTCTCTGAGGTCAAAGCCCATTTGTTCGATTCATCCAGATTTATCGTTCAGGACAATAGTCTTTAGGATGGTCAATGGCACATTGTGGAGTGTGCCGTGGATACACAGCGCGTAAATGGTAAGACCATGGCCCTCATTTCTCAGCCATGAGTACATAGTCCCACTACATTCTGGATAATCATGGTTGGCAAAATGAGCAACAGATTATCTGTGATATCCAGTTCAGCTCTACAGGTGTGGGAAATAAAGCTGTCCTGTATGAGAAAGAGTATTCAATATCCCTGCATTACAAAATGTTTTGCTTACAGTTCCACAGTCGCCAGAGGCTGAACCCTCGCACGGAGCGTGGTAAGTGCGGAGACAACGACAGAAAAGGTTATGAGTGTTTTTGTGTACACGCAAAATGGAAGAGTGAAGCCCCAGGAGAGCCTGTGCGAGACAACAGAGGTACCACAACAAGTGTTGGCGTGACTCAACCTTACCTTATCACAACCATCTTCCCCCTCGGCCACACTAGTCTGAAATCCCAGACAGGCATCGTAAAGCTGGATCCTTAAGTTGTTAATGGTTTACCGACAAACCTGAATCACTGTTTTGCAAGTACACATTATTTCCAAAACAAGGAGTTGCATGCTATTCTGCTGTTTGTTTCTAGCGTAGTCTTAACAAATGGTACCCATAGACTCATTGACAGATGCCTGAACTCAGGTTCTCTCCGTGACTTCGCGTTGACTCACGGGGGAACAGCGAAGAATAGCCATGCTTACCGGACCTGCGTTATGTTACCGTGGGAGGTCAAATGATTCCCAGTACTTGGAAACATTTGGACAGTAAACCCTCGGGACCACTATGGACGGTCTTCCCCTGAGCCCTCACCGTGACTCGAGGAGGCCACAGCACGCCATGCAGGCTCTGGTCATGGGGAGAGGGAGTATTGTTATACATGGTTCAGTGGTAACTAAAGACCATGAAACACCCTAACACCAGCTACAAGGATTTATAAAGACCAAACCCAGAGTCCGTTTCGGGGAAAATAAAAACTGGGAAAGAAATAAAGCCCACGTCATTTTCGATGCACACCGAACACCAGTTGTTTAGCAACAACCAGTGTCAAATCTAAATCAACTGTTTTCTTCATGTTTCCAATTTAACAAGGTCCTTCTGAACGTGGCTAACGCAAGACTGAGAGATCTTAAAGACTCTCACAAATTATGTCTGTGTTTCCAGAAGAAAATAACACAATATCAACAGGCTTTAAGGTTTAGAGAGTGTGTAACCTTTCACTTCCTCTAAGATTTCAGCCAAACCTCCGTATCCCAGATTAGACCAAAGATCTGAACAAAGTAATCCAGCTGCCGACAATCAGGCAGTCTGTGGTAATCTCCTCACATCTAAACTCTCCCCTTTGTATCCGAGTGTTACGTTAACTAATTAATCCTCCCAAGCATGCTCAACACGCAGGGAAGATTTCACAGTCCTTACCAGTCTCTTGTTCCCAATCTACTTGGCTTTGGTGGAGATTAGATTCATGGTAAGATTTTGTTTTTGGAAAGTGCATAGTTTCCACAGTACTTCAAGTTGCTTTGATGACACGCAAATGTGTGCAACAGCTCTGGTGAATACAAGTGACAAGGAAAGTGGCAGAGAAATATTTGGTTGTAGAGAGAAACTGTCGCCAAGGATGCAACCACAGACAAAATAATCCACTCCCCATGTGTAAACAACTCCAAACAATGAAACACTCAGAAGATGCTAAGGAAGTTAACTCAATGAAATGTTCTTATTACTAAGAGATGTAATGTGTGTGTTGTATCAAATGTTTCAGTGCCGTGACAAAGTGGCACCCAAAGACAGTCGTTACTACATGAACGGAGACATTGGAGACACCATCAAGTAAAACTACAGGGCCTTGGAACTTCAACATTGTCAGAGGAAATTATCATTGGACTCACAGGAAACTAGTATTTTCTGTTAAATGCATCTACTCCTTTTTAAGAGCCCACGGTCAAACAGCCAGAAAAACAGCCTGTCTCTGTCTGACTGCTTTTCTGTGGAGGAGCAAATTCCTTGATTCTTATCAGAGAGGTAATTGAGGGGAATTATAGTGTCAGAGCCTCCTGGGCAGTAAGGCTCTGTCCACACAGGGCTCTACCCGCCACCCCCCCCAAGCCCTTCTCCCGCCACAAACACCACCTCCTCCCTTTACAGGCAGCATGGATTTACAGCTAATTCAATTCAGGCTTTTCCCTCTCCTCTCTAAGCCTCCTACCACTTCTCCAACGAGACCTTTTTGATCATAGTATAAGTGTCAAGGATAGGGGAGGCTAAACCACACCAAGCATGACATGCAAGTCAATTTAAATCCTCCGCAGCCTCGTTAGGCTGGCGAACACAGGTAGAACTTCTGTCTAGCCTCTTCTTTTTCTTTGTTCTTTCGGTGCCAAACAATTTCATAACTCAAAACAATTATCGGGACAGTTTTTAGATTTACGCTAAAGCAAGTGAGGTGATAACAGACACATCTCATTATTTCTAATCAGAGCTGACAGCAAAGACTTGGAGTGTTTGAAGTCCTCCGTGTCCTGCTGTTATCTGAAACTAGCCGCCTGCAGACCTCTCACCATGGGGCATCTGTGTTGGCGGCACACAGCTTACCCCACAGTTTTTTTGGCCTTTCACAGAGATTAACGCAGTTGAGAAAGCTAAGTGATGGAAAGTACCTAGCCACAGTAAATAAAACTCGTGCCAAGAGTTATAGCCCAGATAATATATATATTTTACAATTGCAATGGTCAAATGAGAAAAGTTGTAACTACACCAAATTGCTGAACATGTATGGAATATGATGTATTTTAATATTCCTACAAAATAACTACTTAGACAATTGTATTGCTCAGTTGAATTCTGCCAATTCCAAATATGGTGGACATACAGCACATGGCTGTATGGAGAAGTTCTACTGTGCAGAAGGTAATTCCTTTACTCTGTGGAAGGACCAAAGGTTAACCAACAGTGCCTCCTAGAGGAACTGCAAAACCAAGGCTGAAGGTTAGTTTGTCCATAAACACATTCTTCTTGTTTATACATCAATATGCTTTTATGATGGTTGTTTATAATCTGTATGCTTTTATGACTGTTACTGCCTACTCCTTCTGTCCATACAAAAACACTGCTTTGATGCAGAAAATAATTGTTTGAAAAAAGGCCCTAGTTGTTATGCTGTTAAGTAGGCTGATATTTTTCCATGCTCACATGACAAAAGGGCAGTTCTGAATAATAGGACAAATTGGCTAAATGTCTAAATTCCTTGTCAACAGAGCTGCATTCAATATACAACATTTTCTTCAGTTTCTATAACTTTGTTCTGCTTTCCTCCCAGTCTAATGCTATCATACTTCTTGTCTACCTGGGATTAAGACCAAGGTCACAGAATAAAAACAGAGCTCTTTTTCTCCACGACAAGTTTCCTTTTGACGGGAAGGTTTTTCTCAGGAAACAAGATACTGCACAACAGATATGACAGCGCAACATTCCAAAGAATGTTGTTTCTATGAACAGATCAAGCATCAGCTGAGAGTATCCACTTGAACAGTAGCAAAAGAATAGAAAGTCTGTAATGATGCGAAGAATGTTGTCTTGTCTGAAGTGACTTGCAGAGGAATACACTCTGGGAAGTCTCAAAGGACCAGCTTTGTGTTCACAATGGCACATTGTTTCCAGGCCGTTCTTTTCCTGGAAGAGGCAGAGCAGGGATAGGGAAAAGCAGACACTGAGTGAATCAGAGCCATGCTTCACTCCACGGATTTGTTCACATATTATGGAGATTGTCTCTAAAGGAAGTCAACACTACATTGTTCTTTTTTACCTCTAACAACCAGAAAGCATAACCATAGAGTAACACACCTGACCCAGCAGTGCTCCAGAATATAAAGTATTTCTTTATAACATAATCGATTAATTTGCTACGCTACGCATTCCCTAAGGGAAGATAATTCCACCATAATCTCATCTTTTTGTTAAGCCTTTAGGCGAGTGGAGATGTTGTCCGGCCAATGTTGCCTAACATAGAAGCATTTCCCAGCTGTCCCCAGCCTCCCTCCGTCTTTCCCTCACCCCATCTCTGCTCCTTCCTCTGTTCGTGACAGCATCCCCAGAAACACTCTGCACCAAGCCTCACACCTGCACAGGCCTGTCCGCCACGTCAAGCGGCGCTCGGCCGTCTTCTCACCCTTTACCAATCAGATCAGTGTCTCGGTGTGCACACACAAGCCCCACACCTCTCTATCTTGTTTGCTTTCGGTCTGTCTGCCTGCCTGCCGGAAGGCCGGACCCATTGGAGCGTGGCTGCAGCAGCCTCCCAGGCCCGGTGGAAATGCCCGTGGTGTGGTGCTCTGGGGGAGAGATAACTCCCCTCTGACAGGATGAGGAGCCGGCTCTGTCTGCTCCTAATGGACACCCGGTCTGAGGGCTAACGGCTCAGAGCAGACACTGCTCCACTTAAGAAGCCCATGCTGATGTGTGGGAGAGTCGTACTTAGTCTTAAGTGCACCGAAGAGCGGCCTCTTTAAGACAGAAAGCCCAGGGAGGAGAGGTGTGGATGAGATGAAATGCCTGTAGTACTGTAGCCTGTCGGTGGTTGCTACAGCGTTCTCATGGAAAAGCTGGTATTTATACATTTCAAATGAACTGACTCGCACCTTGGGTGTTGTGATTTCAGGGGGATCTTAGCTAGTTCCCTGTTGAGGTTAAAAGAGCATGGTCTCTTGCCCTGTGTCTATAAAACAATAAGAAGCTCTTTTAAGCTTCACCTTAACACAAATGCCATAGCTGAATGTAAGTTACACCACTATTTGACAACAGAAGGTTGATCCAAAGCAATTAAACCGAAACATCTTCAACTTGAAGTGAACAGGTGATAAAACCGTAGCCAAATTGCAATTACGGCCTGAACGTCTTCTAACAGGATCCACCCCAAACAAAAACCCAAGCACTACCAAATGCTGAAAGACAGACATTTACTCCAGATAAAAACAAATCTCTTTATTACGGGTGGTAGGACAATGTTGTTCTGTCGGGAATCCTGTTGTTCTCTTTGAAAGAGAATTAGCGGCAGCCCACGTCTGTGAAGTAATCCTATTACACAGGAGACAGGGGGCTCACTGCGCTCAGCCAGAGGGTCGTTCCTCTCGTCTGCAGACGCCATCCCAGTGGGGACAAAGGGCTGAGGAACGGCGCTAAGAGGCCTGGGAGAAGGCACTGCTGATGTGACCTGAATGGCTGCCGCTGTAGCTCCCCTCCCATTTCCTCATTCAAAGCAAAAGGATGTTGGTTCTGACAGAAGCCAGGCCCTTACCTTGACCAAGAAGAGGTCCAAACCTGGTACAGGAATGGGCTTCCAACAAGCTTGGTACCACCACAGGAATGAGCTACCAACAAGCCTGGTACCACCATAGGAACGGTCTTCTAACAAGCCTGGTACCGGCCACAGGAATGGGCTTCCAACAAGCCTGGTACTGTCCACAGGAATGGGCTTCCAACAAGCCTGATACCTGCCACAAGAATGGGCTTCCAACAAGCCTGGTACCTGCCACAGGAATGGGCTTCCAACAAGCCTGGTACCTGCCACAGGAATGGGCTTCCAACAAGCCTGGTACCTGCCACAGGAATGGGCTTCCAACAAGCCTGGTACCTGCCACAGGAATGGGCTTTCAACAAGCCTGGTACCGGCCACAGGAATGGGCTTTCAACAAGCCTGGTACCGGCCACAGGAATGGGCTTCCAACAAGCCTGGTACCACCATAGGAATGGTCTTCCAACAAGCCTGTGGGTGCTGGCATCTGTAGCGGGGCTGAGGCTGGGCTGGGTGTTTGAATGGCACCGGTCCACCGTTAGGTATGTAGAGAGAACCCAGATATCCTCAACCCGAGCCACTAAGACTACTCCCGCTCTAAACTCCAACATTGGAAACAGCTTTTGAAAAAAAATATACACACTTTTGAAAGGAAAGAAAGTGTGATAATTACCAGGACTTGCTGAAATACAGTATTACATTGATGATTGTGAATTCTGATTTATTTGCACTAAGTGTACTAAGCGTTGCCATTAATGATGTTTTTAAGAGGCATTTCTACTGGTGAAAGGTGTGTGTGGTCTGGTGGTGTTTTCATTAGGGGTATAACACAATTCTCCTGAGTAAATAAAAAGTTCAGCTCACACCAGCTTTCTACCACTGTCGGACCATATGTCTGCGTTCCTGTTATTTTATTCCATAGACCCCCACCACTGGAAGATGTTGAATGCGGCGATTAATTAGCTGTGTGTGAGCATAGTGAACATTTAAATGGCAAACAGTTGAAATAGCTTTGTGTTAGAGTTCAATTTGGGTCAGATGTACAACATCTCAGGTGGTGTGGAAGTATAGTCTGAACAAATTACACACAAAGGTATTGTTTTTTGGTTTTCAGCCCTGAAACCAAACAAAATTACAAATCTCTGAAAATAACTTTTTTTTATCTTTTGTTGACTCACTGCCTACCTTCATTCAACATAGTGAAAGCTGACATGCAATGACCATAAGAGGCGACTGGAAGCCTGTTCTGACTGCTGAGAGGACTAAAGGAAATTTACAGCAGTGTGTGTTCCTCTGGAGAACATGACAGGCCGATGACAGTCCCAGCCGCATGGAGAGATGTAATCTGCAAAGAACAGGACCGACGCAACGTCTCATTTAATGGAAGACGCAAACGAAGTGGACCGAACATGAAAACTGGTAGTAACTGGTCACATACAACCTGACTTGCCACGGTTGAAGTATAAAACAACCACAGATGGTTTTCAGGAATTGAAGGGCGATGTCTCAAGACAAAAAAGAAAGCAACATTTCTCTGGCGGGTCAGATTTGAAAGCATTATATAGCGTGTAACCTGCTCATGCGTTACTGCACGAAATGCACGACCAAGATACCAAGTCTTCAGATGTAAGAGGTCCAAGAAGTCATTAAAGTAGTAGGGGACTTGCCGTCAATCACGCCGGTCAAAGTGAGCAGCAGCAGTCAGTCAGTGATATGACGGAAATGATTGATGAGAGAGCCAAGCTGCTCCCAGCACCAGCCCAGGTCTGGCACCGGACAGCTTGTCAATACTTCTGACTACCCTGATTAGCACTAAACACTTTCAGGTCAGTGATTAGAAACAGACTGCAGTTCGTCAATCTTGGGGTTAATGCTTCTCTGAATAATTGATTATTCTGGGCAATTTACACAAACAGTCAGTGTGGTTAGAGGCTTAGCAGAAGCCAAGGCTGGCCAAATAATGTCGGCGCCATGCTGTACTGACCAATTAACCATGTCAAAACTATCGCATGGATCCGCCTGATACAGCACTAGTCCTGAATTGCATCGCTAAAGAATCGAGATGGGAGTAGTACTACACATGCTAAGTTTTGTGTAAACTGGAATCTGCATGAAACAACGCTTTTGCTATTGGTTCATTTTGTAGAAGAAATTCAGGTGTGGCACGTCCAGCATGCAGCCGACGTGTTCCTATGCTGTTCTATTGTGCGTGTGGTGATGAGCAGTGATACGAGCGGGAAAAACCTGTGTTCCATTGTTTATGGTTATTATGAATGGACAGGGCGGAGAAGCAGAGGGCTAAGGCTTTCACCCCTGGGGCATCGTTATGAATTACGGCACTGTGCTGCAGACGGGCAGTCTGCACGCTTAGTCCCTCTAACTTTGTTTTCTCCATTCACCTCCATCTTGACACAGCCCCTTTGATCTCGGCTACCATTAAGGCTAATGGCCCTTGTCTCGCAAAAGCTGTTGGGCGCTCGTTAGGAAGCTATGGAGTGGCAGGGGGATATAGACAAAACATTGAGAATAGACAAGTTACTTTACAGGACATTCCGGTTCCTGGTCCTACGGAATAGACGTGTTACGTTACAGGACATTCCGGTTCCTGGCCCTACGGAATAGACGTGTTACGTTACAGGACATTCCGGTTCCTGGCCCTACGGAATAGACGTCTTACGTTACAGGACATTCCGGTTCCTGGCCCTACGGAATAGACGTGTTACGTTACAGGACATTCCGGTTCCTGGCCCTGATGAATAGGCATGTTACGTTACAGGACATTCTGATTCCTGGTCCTCCTGAATAGACGTGTTACGTTGCAGGACATTCCGGTTCCTGGCCCTAGGGAATAGACGTGTTACGTTACAGGACATTCCGGTTCCTGGCCCTACAGAATAGACGTGTTACATTACAGGACATTCTGGTTCCTGGCCCTGCTGAATAGACGTGTTACATTACAGGACATTCCGGTTCCTGGTCCTACGGAATAGACGTGTTGCGTTACAGGACATTCCGGTATCTATATCTGTGAGGTCATCAGATCACATAAGTAGAAAGGAACCAGAGATTTCCTTCAACTCCCAGTTGTTGCTTAGAAAGACTCTCACCACCATAGAAGCACTACAATACATAGCTAAGGGGGAGAAATCCCACAGGGACTGTGAGTACGTTGGGTAAGCCAGAGACAGTTTATTACACCAGGCTTGAGCAAGACACACAGCAGGCAGGCAACGTATTGTGTCCTGGGGACAATTAGCCCAGCAGCCATTAAAATAAGTCCATCTAAACCTATTAGGTGTCTTAAGTGGCAGCCAGAGGCTGGATCATGGCTCCTGTGCTGATGGCAGACATTGGAGATATTGACCCTTCTGACCCAGCTAAGCCCTGGGGGAAACCACCCTTATGAGCCATCAATATGAATGTCCTACTGCAACAACTGAGAACAGAGTTCTGCAGAACCAGTGCATCAAAGACACAAACACAGGCAAGCAGACAAATGCACTGCTGATAAGAAAAAATCTACTGTGTATCAATCTTTATTGACATGAGCTGTGCGACTAGGGCAAAAACAAAAAGGCATAAATCTCCCATGGAGTCCCCAGGACTAAGTGAACTGATATAAAACATAAAACAACTGCTGAGTGCATAATGACGATGCATAATGACAATAACTCACGCCTAGGATCATCACGATTTCCAGTACACCAACTAGAACCATGACAGTGTGGTTGATATGGAGCTGAAGTAGGCAGCTAGCCTACGGCTAGAAAAGCAAATAATTTGAAGTACAAGAACAAAGAGTCATGGTGGTTAAGTGGTATTGATGATAAAAAGAGGTTGCAATGAGTTCTGTAAAAATAATTAAGAAATGTTTAAATATAACGGGCAATGCAACTTGTTAGGGAGGAATGTGTAACCTTTTCAAGGAAAATAATGACAAAAGGCCTGCTTCCTTGACCGGCAGGGTCAAGGATCAAGATAATTCATTATTATTTTAAACACCCACAATTTATTAAGACCTACAGATGTTTTTCCATTTTCATCCACATCAACCCTCAAACATTCTTCATTTTAATGTGAAAATATATTTCACCACAAGGATGGCTGACTTATTGTGAAAACACACACTCTCTATATTATACAGACTGCCTTACATTTTCAAAGCCCGGTAATGGGAACGCATTTGTTAAGGATGGCATGAAAACCGGTACACATGTGCACCTAAGGATATAGGAGCCAAAGGGCCATTGCTCACACAGATTGTGTGGACACATTTCTCCAAGCCAGGCAGGCAGGCATAAAATCACTACACTGCAATCAACACGTTTATCGTCTAAGGTAAAATAGGCTTTTGGGGCCATATTCATTTTCAAATACTGTAATATCGATCAAATATTGTAAGCAGCCAACGATTACAATCCATCCTAGTTAATTTTCATATAGTGGACAGTGTGTGAATTTGTTTTTGGGAACTGTACATGGGTCCTTGGCCAAAGTCCCAGGATGTTTTTCAGTCTCAGTCCGACCGGTAATTATGATTTATGCAACAGGGCTCATAGGCCAAAGTTACAGTACATTGAAAAATGTGTCTCAAGCGTCTGTTGATAATGTTGCAAAGCCATTCAAAACAATTCAATGGTTTACCTATACTCCCAGCACCTACACAATCCCAAATCCTGAGCTTAATTAAAAGTATGTGATTCGTTATCATTTAAGTTATTCATAAATCCTCCTAACCATGGCTACTAAAATGAGACCATTTTCAGAGGTGAATATAATACATATCAGCATAAATCCTATGTCCTGTACATTCAGTACTATGGACCAATGTCTTAATGGGCAACCCAAACAATTAAGGACGATGCCATTTGTAGCCTCAGTAATTCGCAACGGCTTTGAATCAAATTGGTATAGATTCCCCTATTCTGATGAACAATTTCCCTTTACAGTTGTAATGTAATTTTCACAAACTGGAAAACAAAAACACAGGTTTAGATTGCAGTGATTATTATGAATAATGTTTTAACGTCAGACCCAGTGCTGCATCCTGTGGTCCTGTCTAATAGCCTATCTGGTCTAATTGTATTATATTGATGTATCAATTATGGTGAATCAGACTGCCCTTTGACTGAATATCACTGTGGACAATCAGGAGACAGATCATTGGATTAAGCTAGGGTGATGGCTGCAACAAATACTGAACCATTATAATCAGTTTTGTTGTGAGAGCCTCACAAGAGCATTGACAACAAAGATCAGCATGGTCGGTGGTGAAAAAAGGTCTCATTGGAACATGGATAGAGGTTTATCTTAAGTCACACACTATATCTAAACTCCAAACATTCATACCGTTAAAATACAGTACCAATTAAAGCTACAAGCAGCATTTAGCGGGTTTCAGCATGGAGCTACGACAAGCCGGTTTGCACATTTTGGTCAATAGTACACATATCCAATACCATATCATTGTGGATTATAATTATATTAACTTTTGCTTGACATTAACTTTTTTAGTCACCAGCCACTGTGGCTAGTGGTTTTCCAAAGTTACTAGCCACTCAGCACACAATGCCACAAAGTCTTCCCTAAAATCTACCAAAATATGCAAGCAATATATTTATTCTTAACATAACCTAGAACTATCAACATGTTATATAAATAGGAATATGAAATCACTTATCCGCAATAATTAATCACAGTCAATATTATTGTTACCTATTTTTGTTATGCTATGTTCTTGTTAATATAGACTTGCATAAAAAAATGAAACAGATCTGTATTTATTATTACCGTGTCAAGTATTTTTTCCCCCATCCTTGCCTTGATCCCACATCATTAATCTCCCTCAATTTCTTTCAGCTGTACTAGGCTCTGCTGTCGCTGATCCAGGGTCTTCACTTTAATATATTTATATTGTTAGAAACTTAAATGTGTTATTTATACATATGTTTTACTGTATACATTGCATATAAACCCAAATGTTTTTGGTGATAGAATGTACCCTAATCTGATGGTATTTTTACCTGTCATCGTTTGTCTCACAATCTCTCTTTAAAAACCCATATAATATTTGTCTACTATAAGTCACCAGTCACCTTTTTTATGCGGATTAGATGTACTTTGAGGTTATTACGTTTTAATTGAATAGGTTGACCTGCCTAGGTGTAAAAGAAAACTGGGATCCACCTTTTTTTCCAACATTACTCATCTCCGCAATGTCTGGACCCTTGTGGTCCTGTATCCAAGTTTGCCAGATTTCATTGACCCTAAACTGTGTTCTGCAGTGGATCCCAGAAAGAAAAAAATGACCCGCCCAAGCCCATGAAAAATACCCCAATCGGGTTAGAAACATACTCCATTGCTGTAGCAGTCGCTGAACGGGTGTGTTTCTTTAGCAATAATAGTTGTGTATATAGCACATAATCTACCTAAAAAGCCTGTTATCATATTCCCATGATGTCGCCATTAATAAGAAACCAGAAAAGGGCATGCTGTCAGTTGACCGTTTTTTATTATTAATAGTATTACTGAAAATGCTACCGCCAAAGCGGCCACGACTTTTACATTAGAAGAGATTGTTGCTGTGTTGTTTGGTGATACGAGGTTAAAAATGACCTTGCTCTTTGCATGCAATAATAATGTCGAGGTGAGTAAGAAATAAACTGTGGCTGTAAGTTTTGTGTTGTTCATATTTTATGCTGTGAAATTATGGTAATATATTTTAGACTGACAAAAGCAACCCTTGTCGTGATAACTTGAGAGACAAGCATATCTAAAGGTAAAACAGCAGCAAGGTTTTAAGTGGTAAAAATGGTTGCACACTTGTATAAAATATTAGCAAATATATAATTACTTTTGTCGTTGTATAGAAATGTGCATAATTGTAACTAACTTAATATTTGTAATCATGAAACTCATAAATAACACTCGCCAATGTAAAATTTCGCAAATACCATGACAAAATGTTTTTTACTTGTAAATCAGTCTGCAGTAATAAGTTTCACAGTGTTTGCAAGTGGAGATACACATGAGGTTTCTGATTGGCAGGCCATAGCTTTTTCTGATCAATTAATTGAATACATCGGGAATGCAACACATTTTTACATTTAAAAAAGTCATAATACATGGCAAAGCACAGTCAGCTTCTCGTAGCCTACCTGAGTTTTAAACTGGAATATATACAGTGGGGCAAAAAAGTATTTAGTCAGCCACCAATTGTGCAAGTTCTCCCACTTAAAAAGATGAGAGAGGCCTGTAATTTTCATCATATGTACACTTCAACTATGAGAGACAAAATTAGAAAAATAATCCACAGAATCACATTGTAGGATTTTCTAAGAATTTATTGGTAAATTCCTCGGTAAAATAAGTATTTGGTCACCTACAAACAAGCAAGATTTCTGGCTCACACAGACCTGTAACTTCTTTTTTAAGAGGCTCCTCTGTCCTCCACTCGTTACCTGTATTTATGGCACCTGTTTGAACTTGTTATCAGTATAAAAGACACCTGTCCACAACCTCAAACAGTCACACTCCAAACTCCAATATGGCCAAGACCAAAGAGCTGTCAAAGGACACCAGAAACAAAAGTGTAGACCGGCACTAGGCAGGGAAGACTGAATCTGCAATAGGTAAGCAGCTTGGTGTGAAGAAATCAAACGTGGGAGCAATTATAAGAAAATGGAAGACATACAAGACCACTGATAATCTCCCTCGATCCGGGGCTCCACACAAGATCTCACCCCGTGGGGTCAAAATTATCACAAGAACGGTGAGCAAAATTCCCAGAACCACACGAGGGGACCTAGTGAATGGCCTGCAGAGAGCTGGGTCCAAAGTAACAAAGGCTACCATCAGTAACACACTACGCTGCCAGGGACTCAAATCCTGCAGTGCTAGACGTGTCCCTCTGCTTAAGCCAGTACATGTCCAGGCCCGTCTGAGATTTGCTAGAGAGCCTTTGGTGAATCCAGAAGAGGATTGGGAGAATGTCATATGGTCAAACAAAACCAAAATAGAACTTTTTGGTAAAAACTCAACTTGTCGTGTTTGGAGGAGAAAGAATGCAGAGTTGCATCCAAAGAACACCATACCTACTGTGAAGCATGGGGGTGGAAACATCATGCTTTGGGGCTGTTTTTCTGCAAAGGGACAAGGACGACTGATCCGTGTAAAGGGAAGAATGAATGGGGCCATGTATTGTGAGATTGTGAGTGAAAACCTCCTTCCATCAGCAAGGGCACTGAAGGTGAAACGTGGCAGGGTCTTTCAGCATGACAATGATCCCAAACACACCGCCCGAGCAACGAAGGAGTGGCTTCGTAAGAAGCATTTCAAGGGGCCTCCTAGACAACTATTACAAAATGCCTAGATCCTGTCGTTAATGCTAAAGGGGGCAATAAACTGTATTAAGAACTAAGGTTATGCAGACTTTTTAACAGGGGTCAGTTTTTTTCTTAGTTGTCATGTTTGGTTTTATGATTGTGCCATTTTGTTATATCCTACGGTTGAATATGAATCCCATTAGAATAAAATATAAAAAATGTTGCCTGCATATTTTCTTTACAAATGGAACATATATTACCAATTCTTCAAAGGTATGCAAACTTCCCTATCTAGCTAGATAACTACCACAGTTCAGTATTTGTACATAGACATTGTTTTCTTTGATAGATTTTTCAGTCAAATATGACAACCTGCAAACCTATCTAGAAACAATGTATACGTTATCCTGCTTTTTGGTTCTACCGTACTGTTTTGAAACAACATTTGGCTCCCAGAGTTTTTACAAACAGTAGTGGTAAGTTAGCTTGAATTAGCTACCTAGCATTAGCAAACGCACATTAGCGTTACTAGCTCGACTTTTTGTAACATCTATGGTTTAGCTAATACAACGTCAGCTGACACCAAATAATGTTAGCTACAGCAGAGTGGTGCCTCACTGTATAGTACCATTAGCTATTGCTAACTAACATGCAGTTGTTTCTAAATACATGTACTATGTTAACTAATGTTAACTAGCGCTAACCAACATGCTAAAGCAAGTTAACTTCATTTGTTAGTAGGTTACTTACCTTAGCAGATGTGTACATTTGTACTGAAATAGTGACCCCACACTGAGCTCAGTGAAAGCTAAAGTCCTCAACTAATTTAGAGTATCCGCAGACGCACTACCATTGGCCAAAATTATTTGACAACCTGGTTGGTATCATAATTCCATACCATGAGTAAGGGTTTAGCTTTGTTAAGCCAAAGAATCATTGTCTCCAGCGTGGTTAAAAAAGAAAATGTGTCACAGACACCTCAAAGTATTTTACACTTCAAGAAAGTTTAATTTCTCTGAGTTATATTGCTGATTTCTGGTAAATTCCCTAACATCGGTGTTGTTTATAGCAGTTGAAGCTTTTTCCACATATTCAGAACTGACGAAATGTATGTCTCAACAAATGGGTCCTAATTTCAAAAATATTCAAGAGAAGGTGGACTTAACTACCTCCTTTGAAGGCTCTCAAGCAAATGTGGAAAAAACTCCATAGCACATCTGTGTGGTTGACAAAAAATTCACTGTGTGGAAAATATTTTGACATATAATCAGTGTCAACATATGTACCAAGTAGAATTATTATACCATTATCCTTGTAGGACATGTGTGAACTGCTGAAACTCTAATAATAATAATAATGAGCCGGAAACAAACACATTAGGGTTTCCTCTGTGAACTGCTGAAACCCTTACTAGCTCCTACTTAAACATACAAATCCCTGGAAAACCTTAGGTTTTTATTGCAATCCATATTAATGTATGCCAATGATGATGGGTATTGACAATCATTGATGATTTCCATTGACAAGTGTCTTTTGCATTTATTACCTTTTTATAGTTTCCTCTATTTCCTCAAAGATCTTAAAAGCATTGTCCCAAAGTGAACAATTCACTATAAACCCAAGAGAGCAACACTGGCCAGGAGCACAAAATCTGTTTTTCATCCATGTGTTGAAGCATATTTTTATAGGTGGTCAACAAAGCCATAATTTTGAAATGATTATACATTAAATTGTGTGAGGACCTTTGCAAGTTCACAAGCTGGTTTATGACTGGAAAGGATAATTCCTTGTGGAGGCTCAGAAATACAGGGTTATTTTCCGAACTGTCGTGTTGAGATGACATGGTCTCCGGTTATTTCTAGGCTTGCTCTGAAGACAAGGCCATGCTTGAGAGGTCCAAAGCACCAGTGGTTTCCTGATGCAGATGTGGTTTCCTTCAAAATAGTCATTCCTTATGTGGTTGTTCAAGGAGACACATACAGTAAGACAATGTCATGTTGCTTTGGCTATGATGAGGTTTGGAATGAGTTGAGACTCAACAGAACACAACAGCTGAGAGGTCGGGGACAGAAAAGTACAGTGGAGGGCCCACAACTGTGAGGTCTGATTGTTGGACGTAGCTCATGACCCTGCCAGCTGGGTACTAAGTAGTATGTGTTTTTTATTATATGACAGCAAAAAGCTAACATATATCAAATAAGACATGCCAAACCTGTGGAGATACTGGATCTAGACTGTGTCTCGTCATTAAAGGAAGTGGTGTCGCCTAGAGGGTGGTCTTATTGCCATAATGTTTCGAGAGGACCGGTGAAGGACCCAAGAAAATCGACACAAAGAGGGTATTCTTCTTTAAAAGGTTTGCGAAGTCCCTTGTCTATAGTGTCCTCCCACTGAATTACAAAAGGCGGCAGGAAGAAGGGCTGAGCTCACCGCAACAGTGGCTGTGATCAGATTAGGTTCTGAAAAGTCCTGCCAGAATATGGTAAAAATAAATCACTACCGCCTTTTCCCTTTCCTGTCAACTTACTAACTCGTCTTTTGTGACCACAAAATTATGCAAGGTTTTGGAATTAGAAGGGCAGCATGCAAACCCACTGAGAAAAGACAGAGAACAGGCACAACACTTTGAACTGGAGCCCTTTGGTTCCAGAGTATGGTGAGGAGCAGAAAACCCCCCAAAAAAGTTCCCAAATCTTTTGCAAAGAAAAGAAGGCAAAAGCCTATTCAGATTCAGTACACCATAATTATGCTGGCTTATCCTGGTCATTTAGACAAACATTCACAAATGAAGACCGCTCAAAGATTTCACTACCATTTTGTGTCAGTCATTCAGCCTTTCAATGGTCAAGAAACATGTAGAAATGAAAAACCTTTACGTTTAAAATGTTTACGATCTGGGCTATAGCTAATTTTCCACTAGTGAATGCTTGCACTGCCCTCTCTAAGGCGTTGGTAAAACGCCTTTACTGACAACTCACCTTTCATTTACAGCAACACTTCCTTAACGCTAGCTCAGGAAATCCTCCCACATTTCTTCCAGTGTGGATGTACACCTCACTAATCAGAGATCCCTTTCATGGCAGATTCTGAAGCACACACACTGAAAGTTATTGAGGCCCATGATACAGCAGACATGGGGGAGAAGTGTTTTCTGGTCAATTTATTTCCATTACCAAGGTGTCGGCTTAATGGCTGTCATGAAAACTTCACTATCACCCAGACCCTTAGATTGTGCAGCTTTCAGCACTTTCCAAAATGGAAAAAAACTCATAACCATGAAAAACATTCATAAAACTAACACTGTCAGAGTAATTCAGTTAAGTGAACTTCACCGTGATTAATTGCAATGTCTGAAAGCATGATAAACATAGATGACATAAAAAATATCTTTTTATAAAAAATATCCCTCTGTTAATTTTGAACCAAATGAGGAATGGGAGAAGGTCATGTGGTCTGATGAGACCAAAATAGAGCTTTTTGGTCTAAACTCCACTAGCCGTGTTTGAAGGAATTAGAAGGATGAGTACAACCCCAACAACACCATTCCAACCGTGAAGTATGGAGGTGGAAACATCATTCTTTGGGGATGCATTTCTGCAAAGGGGACAAGACGACTGCACTGTATTGAGGGGAGGATGGATGGGGCCATGTATCGCAAGATCTTGGCCAACAACCTCCTTCCCCCAGTAAGAGCATTGAAGATGGGTCATGGCTGGGTCTTCCAGCATGACAACGACCTGCAACACACAGCCAGGGCAACTAAGGAGTGGCTCCGTAAGAAGCATCTCAAGGTCCTGGAGTGGCCTAGCTAGTCTCCAGACCTGAATCCAATAGAAAATCTTTGGAAGGAGCTGAAAGTCCACATTGCCCAGCGACAGCCCCGAAACCTGAAGGATTTGGAGAAGGTCTGTATGGAGGAGTGGGCCAAAATCCCTGCTGCAGTGTGTGCAAACCTGGTCAAGAACTACAAAACACGTGGGATTTCTGAAATTGCAAACAAAGGTTTCTGTACAGAATATTAAGTTCTGCTTTTTTGATGTATCAAATACTTGTGTCATGCAATAAAATACAAATTAATTATTAAAAAATCATACAATGTGATTTTCTGGATTTTTGTTTTAGATTCCGTCTCTCACAGTTGAAGTGTACCTATGATAAAAATTACAGACCTCTACATGCTTTGTAAGTAGGAAAACCTGCAAAATCAAAACATGTTATCCCCACTGTACATGGATATAAAAAGTCTACACACCCATGTTAAAATGCCAGGTGTTTGTGATGTAAATAAATGAGACAAAGATAAATCATGTCAGAACTTCTTCCACCTTGAATGTGACCTATAACGTGAACAATTAAATTGAAAAACAAACTTAAATCTTTGAGGGGGGAAAAAAATAAATAATCACAATAACCTGGTTACATAAGTGCGCACACCCTTAAAGTAATACGTTGTTGAAGCACCTTTTGATTTTATTACAGAACTCAGTCTTTTTGGGTAGGAGTCTATTAGCATGGCCCATCGTTGCGTGTTAATATGTGCCTACTCTCTTTGCAAAAGCGCTCCAAATCTGTCAGATTGTGAGGACTTCTGTGCACAGCCCTCTTCAGATCACCCCACAGATGTTCAATTGGATTCAGGTCTGGGCTTTGGCTGGGACATTCCAAAACTTTTATCTTCTTCTGGTGAAGCCATGCTTTTGTGGATTTGGGTGTGTGCTTTGGGTCGTAGTCGTGCTGAAATTTGAACTTCATCTTCAGCTTTCTAACGGACGCCTGAAGGTTTTGTGACAAAATTGACTAGTATTTCGAACTGTTCATAATTCCATCCACCCTGACTAAGGCCCCGGTTCCATCTCAAGAAAAACAGCCCCAAAGCATGACGCTGCCACTACCATGCTTCACTGTGGGTATGGAGTTCTTTTGGTGATGTGCAGTGTTGTTTTTGTGCTAAAAAAACCTTTTGGAATTATGGCCAAAAAGTTCAACTTCAGTTTCATCAGACCATAACACATTTTCCTACATGCTTTTGGGAGACTTGATTTTTGTTTTTGCAAACTTGAGCCGGGCTTGAAAGTTTTTCTTTGTAAGAAAATGCTTTAGTCTTGCCATCCTACCCCATAGCCCATTCATATGAAGAATACAGGAGATGAATGTCACATGTAGCACACAGGCAGTACTTGCCAGAAATTCCTGCAGCTCCTTTGATGTTGCTGTAGGCCTCTTGGAAGCCTCCCTACCAGATTTCTTCTTATCTTTACATCAATTTTGGAGGGACGTCCAGTCCTTGGTAATGTCTTGGTTGTGCCATATTTTCTCCACTTGATGATGACTGTCTTCACTGTGTTCCATGGTATAACTAATGCTTTGGAAATTATTTTGTGCCCTTCTCCTCACTGATATATTTTAACATTGAGATCCCTCTGATTCTTTGGAAGCTCTCTGCAGACCATGGCTTTTGCTCTCAGATTTAACTAGGAGTCAGAAAAACCCTTCTAGAACAGCTGAATTTTATTTGTGATTACATGTGTAATGACTTCTATTTAACATGAATGTGATTTGTTAATTCTGAATATAGCCACATCCCCAGATATAAGACGGTGTGCACACTTATGCAACCAGGTTATCGTAGGGTTTTCATTTTTCATTTTCCCCCTTGAAGGTTTCAGTTTCTTTGTCACATTCAATGTGGAAAAGGTTCTGACATGATTTATCTTTTTCTCTTTCTTTTACATCACAAAAACCTGGCATTCTAACAGGGGTGTGTAGACTTTTTATATCCACTGCAACTGCAATTTTCTGTTAGATGTAAGTGTATACACTTAACAACTCAACATCAACACATTTAAAACAACCTACATAACCCCTCCATCTAAATAATCGCCTTATCAAGTGCCAGCTATAATACCATGCCGACTGATTCAAGAATTGCCAACGGTACACAAGGCAGCACCCATGAGCAGTAACTACTGTCTTATATTGTAGACGGCAAACATTGTAATAAATCTGCTGTAGGCTGCTTCTGTTTGACTTGAAATGTCTCATTTGACCAGTGCAAAGTATGCCAGTTAACCTATATAAAAACCCAAAGGAGGAAAAAGACAAGATCCTTTTGTCTAATAAAAAAATTGACCTCTCACGTGGATAACGAGGTGATTTCAATGTCAGTGCATAGGTCCAAACAGAGAGAAGTTTGGGGAAAATACGGCCACTTAAATTACGAGTCTGGTCTGGTTTTGCTTTGCTGTACGCTTTGAGTCACTCTTGTCCAATCAGAAGTCTTCTGTGTTTTCACAGCTCGCTTGCCACCTCATCAGACCAGGTACAATTTTTTTTAAATCGGGTAGTACTATCCAAAATTTTGGCCAGTGGAAAAGTGGAAAAGGAGAGGCGAGTCAAGCTGGTACATAGCGGTGGAAAAGCTCCCAAAATGGGTAGAGGCAAGACGAGTAGAGTTGATACAGTACCATGAAGTGGATAAGGGCCATAAGGGGACAAGGGGACCCAAACAATGACTGGAAAATGCCTCCCGCAGCATAAGAGAGCCTGCGGACCTCCTCACTGTATGGGTCAAGCATTTAGGTTTGTACTGTTCTGTGGGTAGATAATCCAAATGTTTATCTTGCTTCAAACGATGGGCCTCAAATTCTTCCAGGTACATGGCATCGGACTCCCTGATGAACTTTAGATACTCGTTGCACTCAGAGTTTTGTCTAAACTGAGGAAAATATAGGCAGAAGAATAGTATACTACACATGTACAATGCATAAACGAAAAGGCATATACTCCAAAGTAAACATACTTAAGGTCAGTTTAGGAGCAACAAAATCTACCTATGATGAAAATAAGATATTTCCAGCGTATGAATATTTCTATGTCCCCACTATAAACCCATACAACAATTAGGGACATATCCTGCCATATCTGAAGCCGTGAGTTGAAGACATCAACTCGTGCGATTAGAGCGCAACAAGTTATGACAATCTTTTGGGTTGTGGACTTGATTTCCTCAGGGGGCCAGAACACAAACATATGCATTAACTACTCCAAGTTGCTCTAGAGTCAATTTACTGATGTCTTTCCCATAGACTAAAATGCAGATGTAACTTTCTTATAGAAACATTAGCCAGTTGAGAAGTAATTATGACTGAAGCTCCTGCCATCCATGTCCCAATAATGAACCCTGTTTCAAAGACACATAGATCTTTCCCTCCTGCCATCTTGATCCAAGATCAACTGGGCCTGTTCAGCACTTTTACAACATGCCAGAAGAAGTATCTTCTCCAGACGACTGCAGAAGGACTGATATACATCTCCTTGCATTATAAATTGGCACTTATTATACAGTGTACACCAGTTAGAAATACTTTTTTGTTCGTATAATATTTACATTATTTATATAACATTACATAAAGACATCAACAATCTAAATACAGATACCACAAAACAAGACAAAATACAAAGTACCCCGCTCCCATCTGTTACTACTGAATGATGGGTCGGCACACGCAATCGCAGGCAAGTCATCTGATTAGTGTGCTGTGCCGTGTTCACCTCCCTTTGAACTTCTCTCTGCATACTCTCTAAAGCCATTCAAGCCACTTCCCTGTCTTTGGTGGCATCTAGTGGAGACTTGATGGCAATGCATCTGATACAAAATGAACTTATCAAATTGATCGTAGCAATGGCTGGTCTATGCAATTCAGAGGAAACATTGCATATGTAAAGAGGACAATGCAACCCCAAATTGTTGAAACACTTAAGTTACGTCTACAACTAATAAACCAAAAGGACCCTAAAAGTGAAAGACTATGGAAGTTGTCCAAAGACCTTTTCTATTTAATTATACGCTATATGCGAATTTGTTGTAACACACCAAAAGCACATTTAAGATTAATGAACACAAATGTAGTTTGAAGCCTGCATTTGGTTGTGTTATTTCTAGGGATGCACAGATATACAGTTGTGCTCATAAGTTTGCATACCCTAGCAGAAATTGGGAGAATTTGGCATTGATTTAGAAAATATGACTGATCAAGGATAGTGCCAGTCAGTACTGGTCAATCACTTATTAAGAAGCAGAAAATTCAGGGATCTCTTGATACTAATCTAAGGTCGGGTAGACCAAGAAAAAATTCAGACAGCACTGCCAGAAGAATTTTCCGGGATACAAAAAAAAAAACAGTTAACCTCAGGAGAAATACTGGCTGCTCTGGAAAAAGACAGTGTGGTTGTTTCAAGGAGCACCATAAGATGATACTTGAACAAAAATGAGCTGCATGGTCGAGTTGCCAGAAGGAAGCCTTTACTGCGCCAATGCCAAAAAAAAAGGCTGGCTAGAATATGACTGACAACACCTTGACATGCCTCACAGCTTTTGGCACACTGTAATTTGGAGTGAGCAAAATACAGCTTTATGGTAACAATGAGCGCTGTTTGCAAAGGGGTTGACAAGACCTATTGTGGACAGAATACCATCCCAGTATTAATAACTAAGGGTAGGCAGACTTTGGAACAGGGGTCAGTTCATTTTTCTCTTTGTTGTCATGTTTTGTTTTGATAGTTGCAATTCTGTTATGACCTACAGTTGAATGTGAATCCCATTAGAAATAAAAGACATTTTTTGCCTGCTCACTCATGCTTTCTTTACAAATGGTACATATATTACCAATTCTGGTAAGGGTATGCAAACGTTTGAGTATAACTGTACAGCCCAGCAATCAGTATATGTAGATTATAGGCAAAATACAGTTAAGGTCCAATTCCTGTTACAATAAGATCAAAAATATTTAAACACTAGAATCCATAGTGGCTATCGACAGTCCCTTAAGTTAGCCTGCACCAGGGGTGCCCAATCCTAGTCCTAGAGATCTACCATCCTGTAGGTTTTCTCTGCAACCCATATGACTAACCAGGATTAGCTTTTTTATCCAGCTCATTATTAGAATCAGATGTGCAAAATTAGGGTTGGAGTACAAACCTACAGGATGCTAGCTCTCCAGGACCAGGAATGAGTAACTCTGGCCTACACTAGAAAAATATATGAAACTGTAACTAAATTTGAAGATATTTTTTTGAAAAAGGTGAAATAATCAGTTTACTTGATATCCAAGGCATATCAAGTATATTTTCAAAATAATACTTAAGACATTTTTGTAGTGTACTGTAAAGGCCACAGAGAGCCATGTTTATTTAACAATACCATTTGTGTAACTATCTCAAAATCCTGGATAAAAATGACATTTTCTTGGATGTTTTCAATAATAAAAACATGAAAAGGGTGAACTATCATTTGACTTTTTAACATTTTATTGAATTCTTTACACAGAATCATTGCAAATACACAAGGTGAGATCTTGCATGGAGCCCCAGACGGAGGGAGGTCGTCAATCAGCATGCAATCCTGCAACCATTCCCCCTTTACAAGACGTTGGAAAAAGGAGCAAACCATCTCGTAGGCATACTCAGTGTAACCATCTACATGGACTGTTCGCTACATTTGGTAGCAGAAACTCCTCCAATACACGATTCGTTCCACTTACGTTTTCCAAAAGGGAACATTTCCTTTAAATCCATTAAATATTTCAAGACAATCTACAGCAAACAAAAACTGCACATAAACTCATACATTCTTGAGTAGCGAACATAGTTCGCCTTTGTGGCGTTAAAAATGTTTTTGTAACTTTTCCTTTATCTTTTTTTTTTATCGTTTTTTCCACTTTATATGGGCTATATCCAGTGGCGAACCGTGACGATCAGAGCCAGGCCGTCACTGGCGGTACAAGTTCTAACGTCGTGTATATTAACTCCTTTATAATGTGCTCCTATTGGTACTATAGAGTGAAATTAGGATAAGACCATATTCTTGCCTACCAAACTCAGAAGTGCCACAAAAAGTATGACTGTAGTCACAATTTGAAGCAAGTTGGGGATGGATGTCATTTCGGTAAGGCATTTCTCTGGCAGGGGGGATGTTTTCAGCACAACGCTTGTTCTTCTTCTGTGGGGTTTAACGGCGGTTAGCATCCTAGGCTATTGATGCATTACCGCCACCTACTGTAAAGGAGTGTTGGCCAGCTTCAGGGAGGCCCTAAATTCTCCCAACCAACCCAGTTTCTTCAAGGTATAAAAACAGACACTCACCACTGCACCTGAACAATCCCTCCCCAATATAGCTTCTAAACTTAACACCTGCACCCCGTCTGCTCTCAGATCCTGTCGCAAACTCTCCCGCTCCCTCTCATAGTGCCTGCACTGCCTCAGGACGTGATCCACCGTCTCCATTTCCCCACAGTAGTCACACAGTCCAATCCGATGCTTCCCTATCCTGTGTAGCATGTCGTGCAAGCCACAGTGCCCCACCCTCAATCTAGTCAAAATCCCTGCCACACCTTCCTCCCCTCCTTCCACACAACCACCTTAGCCTCTGCCCTGCTCAAGGACACCACAACGTCCACCACCCCCCTCATCCGGGCCTGTTTCGAAAATGTATCGCCTACCTCTCTGGCCAGGGCATCCCCCACCCACCCAAAGCTCAAGATCTCCCTCTCACATACTCCTAGCACCCCAACAACACCTCTTTTGTAGGATGTGAACCCCCACATCCCTGCAAATTAACCAAGTAATTGATCAACCATTGCCTTCTCCTCAACTGTAATGGCATCTCCTCGACTTCCACCTGCAGCGCTGATACCGGTGATGTCTGAAATGCCCCACTGCAAACTGGAAGCCCCTGTGCCTGCACTCTATCCACCCTTTCCAGTGTGCTCACTGCCGCTGACCCATAAGCAATAAACCCATAGCCCACCACTGATCTAATTAATGACACCTACATGGTCCTCAACGTGGCCCTACCAGCCCCCCCAACTTTTCCCTGTCAGGCAGCGTATCACATTTAAAACCTTTTTACACCTCTCCACCACCCTCTCAATGTGCTCACCCCATGTCATTCTGGCATCAAAGAAGACAACCAGAAACCTGAAAACCTTCACCCTCTCCAAAGTCCTCCCATACAATTTAACTTTAGCCTCGTCACCAACCTTCTTCTTCGTGAAAATTACCACCATTGTCTTTTCCACTGAAAACGTAAAACCCCACTGCCTTGCCCATCTTTCTACCACATCTACTGTTTCCTGAACCTTCCTGACAACATAAGTCAAATTTCTACCCCTCGTTCACTATGCCCCATCATCAGCATACAGCAACCTACCTACACCCTGCTGAACCCGACAGTACACTTAATTAATCATTATGGAAAACATCCCCGGACTGATTACGCTCCCCTGGGGGGGGTTCCATTCTCCACAGCAAATCTCCTGGATAACACCGTCCCCATGCTCACCTGAATTGATCTACCAAACAGGAAGTCTTTAATCCAATTGTACGTCCTACCTCCAACCCCCATGAGTCCGAGCTTAATCAGCAGCCCCTCCTTCTACAGGATGTCATATGCTTTGTCCACGTCAAATATACAGCCACCACTGCCTCCCCATTCACCTGTGCCTTCCTGACCTCCGCCTCTAAACATAGAACAGGGTCTATAGTACCGCTTCCCTTCCTAAATCCACTCTGATATGGAGCTACCAACCCCCTGCTCTCCAGGAAAAACACCAATCTCCCCACAATCATCCGTTCCATAAATTTACAGAGGTTTGATGTCAGTGCTATCGGCCTATAGTTGGATGAGCTTGTTGGATCTTTCCCAGGCTTCCTAATAGGCACCACTACCGACTCCTTCCATGACACTGGTAGCTTCCCCTCTACCCACACTCTGTTAAACAGGTCCAAAACCTTGCCCAACACCCCATCACTGAGATTACATAAAACACCTGATCTTTCCCAGGCGATGTCTTCCCCACCTTATACAAAGCCCTCCTTACCTCAGCCACAGTGAACAGCGTATTCAAATCCCCCTCTACATCCAACCTCCTGTCCAGCGCCCCAGGATTCTCCCTCATCCTTCAATCCTTTCTCTGTTGATCATCACTAGATAAGTTAGACGAGCTGTGGACCTGTACAAACACCTCAGCCAACATTTCTGCCTTTTCCAAATCCGACACTGCAACCACATCCCCATAACCCAGCACTGGATAATCCCACTCCCTCCTTTCCCCACTCATCCTCTTGATCATACCCCATAACCCTCCCACCGGTGTTTCCCGTCCAACAGACTCACAAAACCCCCTCCAACTAGCCCTCTTAGCCTGCTGAATAGTTCTCCTCAGCAGGGCCTGACTCTGTTTATACCTAATCAGACTCTGGAAATTGTGTGACCTTTTTACCACCATAAACACCCTATTACAGTCCTTCACTGCCTTCCCACACTCATCTGTCTTCCACAGGACTGCCTTCCTCTTCCCTCTCCTCCCAGAGCTCTTCGGTATTGCCCCCATTGCCGCCCCAACTATTGCTGCCCTCACCCACTCCTCCACCCTATCCACCTCCCCACCCCCGTCCCCAGCACCCATCAGCTGCTCACTCATCTCCCAGAACCGCTTCTAATCTGCTCTATCACACAACCACCTCCCCGCTCCACTCTCCACCTCCTTTCCCAACCTCTGGCCTTCCGTACACCTTATGGGGTAGAGATCGTTCCCTATCGTCGAGGCCCCCAAAACCTCCCACACACAACCTTCTGCCACCCTACTGGAAGTTAATGTCAGATCCAATTCCGACTGCCTGTCCTGACATCAACCCTAGTCCCACTACCATCGTTGAGGCACACCAGGTTGGTCATTTCCATGAACCCTTCCACAACTTGGCCTTTGCCATCTGTTTGCAGCCCACCCCACAAAGTACTGTGCACATTAAAATCCCCACAACACACCACCGTTTGTCCGGCTTGCCCCTCCACTGTTTCCAGGAAATTGCTTGAACTCCTGTCCATTAGCCAACAAGCTTCAAGCATTCCACTACAGGATGACCACCATAACAATGTACCACTGTTACATGGCCCCTGCCTTTGCTGAATGAGGTTCTCATGTACAGTACCTCTTCCCATGTCAGCCCTACCATGTCAAGGTGCCTCTCTGCCGTTATAACTATAAGCCTTATCCTCTCTGTTTAAGACTCAATCCTAGCTGTACTATTGATTGCCCCCGCAATAAACATAACTAATTGTCTCTTACTCACAACCACCATGTCTCCCCTCTTTCCCACAACCTGAGTCTGCCTAACTTCATCCTGCTCCCTCAGACTCTTCTCATTCTTAACATCCTTGGGCCTCTCAACCCTCCACCCCTGTACCCGCCTCAAAGACTCTGCATAGGACACTCTGCACTCTTCCCTCACTTGTACTTCCACAGCCTGTTTCCTTTCCACACATCCACCCTATGCTACACTATGAGCACCCCCACAGTTACAGCAGGTTGGCTGGACACCTTCCCCACACTTCCCATAATCATGCTTTCCTCCACACCAGGCACACCTCTTCACCTACAACCAGCCACCACATGCCAAACCTCTGGCAGTTATAACATCTCAAAGGCATGGCCACATAAGGCCTCACAAAATAACTCATATTCCCAATGGTATCCCCACTAGGCAGCACAATATCCTCAAAACACAACAGAATAGACTGACTATCCATCCTAACACCATTCCATGCCTACTCTCTCCTCCCTGTCACCATTACTTTTTATCCATACTGTCAACTTTACATCTCTTGTTCACCTCTTCCTCCATTGCCCTGTCCAACCTTTTCCCACCCCCTTTCGTACCTCCCTGATCCCGCTCCTTATGCTTACCTGTCCTGCCCTTACCTGTACCGCTGTGCTCCATAGCAGCTCCACTCTCCCCTTCACTATCGCCCATCGCTGACCCAGTCACAACATAGTCATGCCGAACCACCGTCACCTCCTTCTGCCTTGTAACCTGTCAAGTCCACTTGTTCCAGCTACCGATAGCTTTAGCTAGAGCGGGTTAAATGACTTGCCCCATCCCTCACCCAGTGACAGCCTCAGTACCTGGCTAGACCATCTCAGAAATAAAGAGATCCGACCACAACACTTGTTCATGTTTGAGAAAACAAGATAAGGCTCGCTATTGGCTCTGACTTAGTGACGTGTTTTTAAGCCCTCTATAGGGCTTTGAGGCAGCATACAATTGTCCCACCATTGAATGATTGGTTGATTGTACTTTCATTCCAAAATGCTGCTCTAAATGAAGTCAGTGTCATGACATAGGTTGGTACCTTCTATTCAAAACTTGAGGTTCTAGCCATTGACTGTTGAGCATGTCTAGATCATTTCGACCAAGATACAATCACAGAAAAAAATTTGATTGGATATTTTTTTCTCTTGGATATCAACCCTTCTTTTTCCTACGCAAATGGTAGAAATTCAATAGGAAGATGACAACAGATTATGATATATACAAATATATACATTAGGCCTTAGGTCTCCTTAGGCCCTCTCTGAAGGCATAGAGGGCCCTGGCGGCTCCCACTGGCTATTTCCAAGGTGTGGCTACACCAAGCACAGAGGGATAGATTGAATAGCCAATAGAAAGGTGATATTGAATTAAGGTATTTTCCGCTAGTCAATATCCAAATTCCAAATGTCTGACAGAAGGTACGGAAATGTAATCAATTATAAAATGTTATGACCCTCTTTGAACTTAAACAAAAAAAAACGGTAAACCCTACCCAAGACTGAAACGGTAAACCCTACCCAAGACTGAAATGAAAGAAACATGACCCTCCTCCATTTCCCTCCTTGTTTCATCATGTTAAATTCCGATCTATCCCTAACTACACTGGTGTTTATAGACAAATATCATCCCAAATCAATTTGGATTTACCCAAAACACACACACACCTTTTAAAACAATGGATCTTCAATTCCCTCTGAGCATCCCCATTTCCTGAGAGGAATCGCTTACCTATCCATCTTGGCCACAACAAACGTCACACACTTTTAAGATATTCCACACATATTCCACCTTGAGAAGACACTAAACCCACTTACAATTATCACTTTGAAACCACCTATTCAAATATCAGGTAATAAAAATAACAACATACATTTATCCCAGATTCTACTGTTGGCTTATGAAAAAGGTGCCCCTTGTTTATTAAGTGAAACTATAATGTAGAGTGAAATAAAACTATTTAGTGTACAGTTAACAGAGACACTCACTAACTGTGCGAGTTATTCTAGAATAATCCTTGATTCACAGGGAGGGACAGATTCTGCTAGTGGTTGACTTAAACAGTGCCCTCTTGTTTATTATTAGAAAATCTGCTCAAGAATTAAATAAACCTACTCAATGTATTAATGAGACAAACAATAACACTATAAGTTAAGACATTTTTCAAACAATGCATCTTGATAGGCGAGGGGGGCACAGATTGTGACAGTGCCCTCTTGTTTAGAAAATGTGAAGAAAACAACTATTCAGTGTGCAGAATAGAGAGAGACTCACTGCGAGTTTATTATTTAGTTAACTTTTTTAGAACAATCCTTAAATGTCAGAAGCACAGATTTGATCTGTGAAACTGAAATGGAGACCCTTTGTTTATTAAGTAATCAAAAAATCAGTTCTGCTAAATTACACTATTGTACAAGCTTTAATTAAAGCCATATGAGAGAAAGGAGTTGAGTTACTCAGGTATAGTAAAAGCCATAGTACAACAATTTTCTCAAAATCATGTTCTCCATCTGACACTTATTTACCTTTAAATTAAATTAAATTTAATTTAATTTTTGTCAAATGTTAAAGTACCACCAATATTTTCCTGCTGGTAACATCAAACTCTAAAATGCACAGCCCAAACAAATTAACAGAACACTTAAATCACACATTGGGTCTCAATGAACAAAATAAATTAAAGAACAATATCTTTACTGTACATTGTAATTCGCTGAGTACAATATGACGTAACAACGGTCAATGGAAACCAAAATCACCAACAGATTGAGGGCTGGATTCAAATTCCCAACGAAAATGTAAGTAAACTATTTAAATCATTGACTGATCTGCACACAAAAAATGATCACAGGCTGTGATTTATATTCATGATGTGACTCAGTAGTGGGTATGGCCCCTACGTGCCTGTATGCACTCCCAACAATGTCTGGGCATGCTCCTGATGAGACAGCAGATGGAGTCCTGGGGATCTCCTCCCAGACCTGGATCAGGGCATCAGTGAGCTCCTGGACAGTCTGTGGCACTACTCGGTGGTGGCGGATGTACCAATACATAACGTCCAAGAGGTTCTTAATTGGATTCGGATCTGGGGAACATGAGGGCCAGTCAATGGCATCAATGCCTTTGTCGTCCAGGAACTGCCTACACACTCTGGCCACATGAGACAGGGCATTAAGCACTTTGTGACAACTGCAGAAGTAAAAAATACTTTATAAAATAAATTTGATTGATTTATCGATTGATTGTCCTGCACTAGGATGAACCTAGAGCCCACTGCACCAGCCTGAGGTGGGACGATGTGTCTGAGGATTTCATCCCAGTAACAACAGTCAGGGTACTATTGGCTAGTATGTGGAGGTCTGTGCGACCCTCCAAGGATAGGCCTTCCCAGACCATCACTGAGCCACCGTCAAACTGGTCATGCTGGAAGATGTTGCTGGCAGCATAATGTTCACCAGGCCGTCTCCAGATTCTTCCACGTCTGCCATGTGTTCAGTTTGAACCTGCTCTCATCTATTAAGAGAAAGGGACGCTAATGGCGGACCTGCCAATTCTGGTGTTCTCTGTCGAATGCCAGTCGAGCTGCACGGCGTTGGGTTGTAAGCACAGATCCCACTTGAGGATGCTGGGTCCTCATGCCACCCTCATGGAGTCTGTTTCTGGCAGTTTGGTCAAAAACATGCACATCAGTAGCCCACTGGAGGTCATTTTGTAGGGCTGTGGCAGTGCTCCTCCTTGCTCAAAAGAGCACATACCGGTCCTGCTGCTGGGTCTAAGCCATTTTACGACCCTGTCCAGCTCTCCTTGTGTAATGACCTGTCTTCAGGTATCTCCTCCATGCTCTTGAGACTGTACTGAGAGACACAACCAAGCTTTGTGCAACGGCATGTATGGATTTGCCATCCTGGAGAAGCTTGGCTACCTGTGTAACCTGAATGGGCTCCAGGTACCAGTAGTGACAAGGACACTAGCAATATGCAAAACTAGAGAAGAATCAGTCAGGAAGGATAAGACGAGAGCAATTGTCTATGGCCACCACCTGCAAAACCATTCCCCTTTTGGGAGTTGTCTTGATGTTTTCTCGACAGTGCACCTGCTGTCCCTTTCATTGGAACCAAAACAGCTAACATTGATTCACAATCGCTTATGCTACCTAATTGGACAGATTGATATTGCATAAGTTTAATTGACTTGGTGTTATGCTGTGATGATATCCTGTTCCCTTATTTTTTGGGGAAGTATTCCTAGGTGCTACTGCTGAGAACGTGCGTGGAGCATGTATCGTGCACACTGCACGTGTTGTGACGTAAGACGTAATACTCCGCCTTTGGGTAAAATGCCGTGTGTTTAGCGAGACCCCTCGTCGCTGTGCTATCCGTGGGATTCTGTGTCGCTGACGGGATCATCACGTGGATCAGAATAATCTGCGCAACAGTAAACTACGCGAAGTACATTTTACTTGGACGAATCAGACTCCAGTGAAATACTGAGTGGGGGCGGACAAGATAGACCTCCACTGGGCGAAGTGAAATGGCTCAGTGCGTATCTTAGGACACGGCCGATGGTTGATTTTTGTGCTAAACCCGACTAGACAGTAAAAACTATTTTACTACATGATAAAATACAAAAAAAGGAGTTTACATTTGGCTAGCTGGTTAGCTAGCTTGCGTCGACCGAGCAGAGGGGGTGGTGTTGTTGCTGGCTTTAGAAAAGGAAAACAATATGGCGGCATTGGAACTCGAATGGATACCAGAGACGCTGTACAATACGGCTATATCAGCAGTGGTTGACAATTACAGTCGATCACGAAGGGATATTCGTTCCCTTCCAGAGAATATTCAGTTTGACGTGTATTACAAGGTATGTTCTTACTATAGGCGCTTCAGTAATTTTCTAGATTATCTGTAAACGTAATGCATGTATGTAAATTATTGTAGCAAACAACCTGTAGCAGCAGCGTTACTGTATATATTAACAAACGCTTAGTAAAGCAAATCAACTGATTACTTGCTTACAATACAAATTGCAGCTAGCAATGTTCACCACAATCTATTGGGTGACGTTTTTTATTAGATAACTAGCGAATATAGATTGCTAGTTGGCTTGTCAGTTAATTACATACTGTGTAGGTTAGCTAGTTACGGTAATGTACTGTACTGTAGCTAATTCCACATCCATTCAATAACAAGTTGGATCGTGTAACTTCTAATCACATTTGCTGTTGAAAACCAGCATTCGTTTTTTTTAGTAATGACATGTTAATAGCAAATGGAAAGATATTTCATTTTTAACTAACAATTTGTTGTCTTTTGTAAAAACATTGTTTAACATTGTTGTGACATTGCCCACAAACACATTTTCTGGTTATTGGTGATACTGCACTGTAGCTCAGAAGTGTATCCCATTTGATTTCCTGCACTTTATGTTATATTTCCCCAGTTGTATCAGCAGGGTCGACTCTGCCAGCTGGGAGGGGAGTTCTGTGAGCTGGAGGTGTTTGCCAAAGTCCTAAGGGCCTCTGACAAAAGGTACATGGCTGGTTCTTGATATGTGAATGGCTTCTAATCGGAAATACCTGGAATTGGCAATACTGTCTCTTATAGCGATTTGGTTGAAGATTTATCTTCATTAGTGTCATATTGAAAAATGCTCATTTATTTAAAGAAATCTTTGTTGCTGGGATATGCTAATATTATTGTGATTCATTATTAATCCCAAAATATGTTATGCCTCCCTCACCTCATTGATTGAAAACATATCACACTTTGGAGTGGGCAACCAACCGAGAATATTTGAGACAAGATGGGCGCATACACATTTTTTAAATAGTTTCATAACAGCTTTATAGACAGACATACATTTTGATAGATGCATTGTTTCATTTTTGACCACATAAAGAGCCTGTAAACTTGACTAAATTACAATCCAAGTTTCTGCTTCTGCAGACTCGCAGAGTGCTGGTAGGCATTTCACTACACCATATTAATATGAATACCACTTCAATGTTGCACACAATCATACGTGGCAACTGTCAAACACCCCAACAGCAGTGAATCCATGTGCACTGCAAAACTTGGCACAACATTATGTAGCCTTTTCCCCAGATCTGCGCTGTACAAGCAAACACTGCACATCTCTTATAAGTCGGCAGTGCATAAAACAAAAATAAATATACTGAAATAGCTTTATAATATTAGCACAAACTATTGATATGTACAATCAGACTCTAAAGACCGGTCAATCTTGTTGCCTCGGTAGTTAGACGCAGAGGCCTACAGCTGTAACAACTTGTAGCTACAGCTGTAATCAGTCTGGTTAATAATGGCTAAACCTGATGGCAATATGTAAAACCTCAGAAAGGAGAGTCGCTGTGCCCCAGACCCATTGCTGTAATGTTTTGCATGCTTGCCATGTCTTTCTGCAAATGTCCTCCATTTCGTCGGTGGGGTTTTTGGAAAACGGAGTAAGGATACGTTGGTATATTCTGTATGCCATACATGACACCGGAAGTGGCATCGAAACAGTTTTGCGATTTGGGAGATTTCAATGGGCAACATTTTGTACTGGTGAGCAACACCGTTCCTGCCAAGAAGAATCCAAGAAATCAATTCCCAGCATTGGTTAGAGTAGAAAGTTAGCCATTCCTTAAGTAGTCCCTGGAATCTCTGCAGAGTTGTCAATTCTAAGGCTGGGGTGAAAATCTGATATCATGTTGGGAGGGGACAAGTAGATAAACGTTTCTCAAGAGTAATTTTTCAGGGGGACACCAAAAAAGTGCTGTAATACTGTTTTAGACTTCACCGTGTGTGTGTGTGTGTGTGTGTGTGAGTGTGAACCCTACCAACATAAAACACATTTACTGGATTAGCCAACGTAAGTTAAGTGCATGGAGTGTCTTCCAGACAGTAGACACAAACACTGTCACCTTGCCAGCTAAGCAACACGTGCACTGCAAGCTTCTCTCATTTGACTCAAATTCAAACAGCTGCAAAAGTCGGTTGATGGTACTGTGGCTTGCTAGCAAACATCAGCTAATCACTAGCTAACATAACAATTGACCTGTAAATCAATGCAGAGATAATGAAGGCTGGTGACTGTTAGAAATGTTTTTATTGTAATGAGCATTAGAAGTAAAGAAATGTCCAACATATCCTTTGTTTGAACTACTTACTGAAAGTCAACTACCAACAACAGACTGTCAGATTCCCACAAATGCTCCGTACCTGCAGGATGTGCCAATCTTGAGGGCTGGGTGTGCAGTGGATCAAACCACTGTGAGGCAAAAGCCGGGGGTATCGCAATTGGTTTAAACTTAAATGTGCCATTAGGTGTCTATAATCAGCAAGTGCTTTCATCGAGTCTTATTATTTAAATTACATAGTTATGTTTACATGTGTATATTGGGGGACAAATCATAGTTTTGCCCAAGATGGGGGGGGGGGGGTCATGTCCCTGCCGGGATTTCCGCCTATGTCCTCAGGCCGTGCCCAAAATATCTTGCCTGGTGTAGTCAGATTTAAGTAGAATATCACACAGACAGACATTCAACTACAAAAACTCCTTTCTCTGAAAGAAGTCCAGATCGGAGAACCTTTAAGATGATTTCTGGGTTGTAAAAATGAAATAGTTATTCTGAATCCAGAATCCGATGGGCTGGGCTAGAGCGAGAACACATGTAGTGAAGGTTCTGGTCAGGTAGGTCACTTTACTACCATGCGTCAATGATGTCTGTAAAAACATACAATCATAACGGATAACGCCGTACAGGTGCATAGAAGCCGGGGGCCCTGCTATAAATCCCTATACCTAAATAAATCCCCATACACCTGGATTGACGGATTTACTACTGTTCATTTGTACTTCCAAGCTTGGAAAATCTCACGTTGGCTTTGCTCTCTGCTACACTGCATTTTTATCAATCCCTTTTGGGTTTAATTATTCCCAGGCTGTTGTTGTTTGTCCCTGAGTGGTTGTGTCCAGTGGTCGGTTGCTGTCTGGAGTTCAGACTGTGCATTTCTCTACTTGTTGCAGTTGCGTTTTCTGCCTTGTCCTCGCTTGTATAGGCTCTACCTCATGTTGACTGATACCTTCCGGGTGTGTTCGGCTTCAAGCGTGGCTCTGGGCCGGAAATTCTCCCCAAGACTAATTGGAAGCGTGTCATAAAGCCGCCTACAAAAATTTGCATTAGCCTATGTTTTATACTTTTTATATTGAATAACACTTCATATTCAGTAGCATAGACATTCGTAATGAAATGCACAGCTAAAATACTATTTTTGCTGTCATATCTCACCCGCCTGCCACTGTTCCCTTGACAACTATGTGTCATTATGAAGCGTGAAGTCTGGTTAGTCGGCTAGCTAGTAAAATCAACAATGCTAGCTTGTTTATGTGATTTATGATTGTTTTCATAAAGCTATGTTTCTTACTAGTTTGCAGTTAGCTTCAATAGCACTCTTGACCAAGAACAATTTGTCTTTTGATGCTTCTCCATGTTTTGTTTTCAAAACCTCTAATTGTCACAGAGTGATCGGCCAGGACAAGCAAACGACCAACCTCTAGTTGGTACGCTTTTTATCGCTGGCTGCACCCAGCGTCTTGTGTTGGTGGGTTCATATGCTATGTTTCTAGAGTCTGAGCTGCTCAGCTGATCTTGGCTTGTCTGCTCTATTTACTTCCGTGGCTTCAGGCTCGGTGGGATGAAGACTGCTGGGTAAATTTCTCAGGTGTGGACCCGGTAGATTCCCTCGGGGCTGTTATGGGTTGAGCTGGTTCCATACTGAGGGCTGTTATGGGTTGGGCTGGTTCCATACTGTGGGCTATTACGGGTTGAGCTGTTCCCATACTGAGGGCTGTTACGGGTTGAGCTGTTCCCATACTGAGGGCTGTTACGGGTTGAGCTGTTCCCATACTGAGGGCTGTTAACAGGTTGAGCTGGTCCCATACTGAGGGCTGTTACGGGTTGAGCTGGTCCCATACTGAGGGCTGTTCCGGG